>VZTF01004108.1:110068-202568 GCA_013397755.1 Cnemophilus loriae | reverse complement strand
CTTCCTCTAAATTAAGACTAATATCCTAGTAAAAAGCAAATACGTAAAAATGACCAGACACATTCTGAAAGCTACAATAAATAAATACAATAAGAGAAAAAATTCCTACAAGCCACATGCAGCACAACTGAAGTTAATGATAATTTTGACAGATGTTCAATAGGTTCAGAAATTCACCCTACTGCTTCTGATTTTTTCAAAAATACACATTCATTCAGTTAGTATCTTTAGAATTATGTCTGCTTTGCAATATTAAAGAATTGCTGCATTTCTGCATGCCATAAAATTTTAATTGAGTCACTTTTAAAGATTCCAGAGTATTTGTAAAACTGCTGTGTGATAATTATTCATATTATTCAGTGTATAATCACCACACAAAACCTTAAACTCCATGTTAACAGCTAAAGAAAACAATATCAAGCCAAAATTTCTGGGACGAATTTTCAAGTGGTATAAATCAGTATACATCTGTAACTCTGATGGAATTAAGATGATCTGCATTAGATTCTGTGTATTCCTTCTGCATGTCAGATTTCCCTAGCAAAACTAAGTGCTCACTATATTGGCCGTAGTCAACTTTCAACTGTTATAGTCTGGAAAATGCACAAGCTCCTTTCACAGGACAAAGAAGAGAAAAAAGGTGTTCCTCCTTCACCATATATAATAAAGATGTGTACTGGAGTGGGTTTTGGAGTTGGTTTGTGAATGTGTTTTGGGGTTTTTATTGTTTGGGAATTTTTGGGGTTTGTTTGTTTTGAGGAGGGTGTTGAGGTGTTGGATTTTTCAGATTTTTCTTTTTTTAAGTATTCAATACAGTTAACACCAAATTTTGTATTTTTCAGTGACACAAATGACTACATTATTTGGTACTTCAGTCAAATGCAAACTAGTATTTTTAAGTAATTGATGTAACAGGCTTGTGATCCCTACTTACTACAAAGACATTATGCCCTTGTCCCTTAATGAGATCAGGTTTTGAAAATATGTTTTGCATGACTTCGTATTTTTTAGAACGAAAGCAATACTTGATTTTCAACAGCAGAGTTGAATTCTTCCAGTGTTGCTTATCAACATAACTGAATAACAGAGTATTTCAGTGGTGGCCTTTGTGTAATCAACACATGTTTTTGTCACTTCGTGCTTGAGAGGAAATTAGAAGACATTTTCCTTTTGTACCTATTTCCGGCCAATTTCCTCATCCTTCTCTCTTTTACACATGAGCAATTTTAAGTAGTGTAAATAACACTATTTCCCCTGCTTTTTATTTTAGGTTTCCTTTCCCAACCCCCCTGCCCGTACAGTACTTTCCCTTCTCATCAGAGAATAGGCAGGAAATTATCCAGTGGCATTTTATATTCATTTTATCATTAGTCACTACTAGTTAATGTATGTATTTATGCAAATTTATGTCTAAAGCAAATGTTCTTTAATCAGTTCACACATACCTGAAAAACTTAGGTTTTCAATAGCAAATTAAATAAATGCTTTCAGTGACCACTTGGTATGTTTGCAGACTAAGTCCAGTTGTGTGAGCATACTGAGACAAATGCATATGAACACACACCCGTACAGAAAGCCTCCACTTTGATTACAGAACATTATCCCAAAATAAACATTAAAAAGCATTCAGAAAAAAAAAAGAAGAAAAAAATAAAGTTGCACAACCTGAAGCCAGAGCCTCAAGTGATGCAAAGGCTGTGCTGGTTTACACCTGAGGTGATGGGGGTACAACTTGCATCCACAAACCAAATGCATCAGATCTGTCCATCCACAACCAGCACACAGAAAGGGGATGTCCTTTGCCTGCAAAGTCAAGTTTAAAGGGTGATCTTGCTGCTGGTAGCAATTCATCCTATCTCGAATCTCCGCGACTGTTGCTGAAAAACAAAAAGTCCTGCCTTTTAACTTTTTTTTGCTGTCTTTTTGACTTGAGTGTGCTGCATTACAGCAAAGACAAGGGGAGTTAGGAGTGTCTGAGCACAGCGCAGACTAATCACCATGCCACTCAAAAAGTGACCTAAACCTTTAAAAGCTTTTTTGCACGCCGTCATCATTAAAACGCACCGCCTGCTTTCTGATACCAACGGAAACAAAGGAAAACCGGGAGCACCAGAACCTGCAGCACTCGCATCTGCGGGAAAGCAGTGAGCACCGCAACAACAGCAGCAGCAGCAGCAGCAGCAGCAATGGCGAGGGAAAAAACCCTCATTTATAACCAGTGACAACTAAAACCGATGAAGTTTTTAAAAGAATGTGATTGTTGTCAAAAGGAATTGGGTACAACAATGCTGCGTTCAGCTCTGGTTCCACTCAAAGCCGTGGCTGAGGGGCTCTGGGAAAGCTGCTGGAAGGCTGGTGGGCACAGACCAGCAAGAAAGTGAATTTTGCATACTGTACGGATCATCGCTCAGTTCAGGGCAGTCATATTGAATCTGTGATCAACCAATTGTGCTTCATGAAACCGTCAGCCCTCATTTATGTCTGGCTGTTTTCTTCTGTCCTGCTGTAAACAAGCTCTGCTCTGAGCTGTCTCCCTACCCTTATCTGCTTACGAAGATCACACAGACAGACCTCATCAGCAGCCTTAGAGTTAAAGTTAAAGTTACTGCTTCCAGACAGCAGTCCCCATGCAAGCTGGAAGTCAAAAAGAAGAGCAACTTTGGAATGACAGAGTTTTAGTTCCTTTTAGGAAATGCATACCTTAGATTCATACACATACTGGCATGTTATGTCTCTTTCATGAAATTAAATTAGGTGTTCCTAATATGAACAACTGTTTCTAACATCAGCAAACTAGCTCAGCAGATTCATCCATGGTTTTGTTTGTGGGTTGGTTGTCTTGTTGTTGGTTGTTGGGTTTTTTTTGTTTTTTTCCTTTGGGGCCTTGTTTGAATACAGCCAAAAGAGAAGTAGCTGGAAATATTGTCAGTCTGGTAGGGCTCCAAGAACCTAATAATGCCTGAAATGCTCTAAGGAGTGTAACGATGGTAAACAGGAACAGGTATGTTGGCTTCTGTTCTCATTCACTTCAGTGAAAGCATTAGCCTTTCAACAAAAAGCAAAGCACAGTTTTCAAGGGATGGTCCTCTCACGTAAAAAGGGATGGAGCCTCACTAAGCACATATTCCTCTGTGAACACACTCACACACACACAAATGCATTAGTTGGTATTTACAGCATTTAATTCTTGCAACCAGCTGCCAAGTCCCTGTTAAGGCTTTCCTTTATGCAGCTGGAGCTGGAACCTTTTCCTTTCTCCTAGCCTATTACTTTGTCTATTTAAGGGATGGCAACCAAAGAGAAACAGCTTGTTATTTGCACCTGTCTGTTTTAAGCACTCCGTGTTAGATTTTGCAGAGAACAAACCCTTCATTGCTAAAGAGAATGACACTTAGTAGGGCCAAAGACGTTTTTAGCTGACTCTGCAGCAATCAAAAATAAATAAAAATAAATAAATAAATAACCCCCCACTTTGTTTATTCTAGCTAGACAATGAGGACAAAGGAAAAGGCCTGTCATAAAAGAGCAGCTCAGTGTGTAGGTGGAAGATGTAACCCCATGTGTCTAGTCTAATAGAACACCAGGCACAGCCAGGCATGAGGGAACCTGCACGCTGCCCACGCAGGAGCACCTGGGAGAGCTTTTGCCTCTTCCCCTACAAAACTCAGAAATGCTTCAGAAAGCCAACAAGTGCAAAGAATCCTTCCGAATTTCTACATACTGTGCTGCCTTTCGAGGACTCACAGAAAGCTTTGCTACCTAGAGGGTCAGACCTACTAGAAAATTGTTTTCATATGATTAAAAAGAAATGTATGCTCCACTCATGTGTGTGCTCAGAGGTGTGCAAGCGTGGCCGTACAGAGCCCCACTAGCTGGAGTGTAAAGCAGTGACAGTGTACACCAGGCTAGTAACCCACGTGTGATCTTTCAGCCTTCCACAAACTATCTTATTAGCACGCTTGATTCTTGCTAGAAAACAAGCGGGGTGCTTTCAGTCAACTTTCATTTAAAATTCCACTGAAAGAAACAACAATCTCACTGGTGTATTAGTTCAGTTACTAAGAACTAGTCTTTTTATTGCTTGCTCTTAAAATAGAAAAGACCTCAAAAAACTCAAGCTACAGAGCTGATGACAAGAACAAAAATGCCAGGGGAAGAAAAAAACTAGAAGGGAAATAAAACAAAGTAAAACATACAATTTATTAAACAAAACATTGGTGCTGCATTTTGATTTCATAAATTGTCCCCATTTGTACTTCCTGTTTAAACAATAACTAACATGATGATGGGTTAAATGAAGTTGAGATTGTCACAAACATGGCCTCACTAGTAATTAATGTAGTTTAATATGGTTGTTGGCACACATCTCACATGACAGATAATGTTCCAACATGTCACTGATAGGACCTTTCAGCACAGCTTTAGGAGATCTACCAGGCATTGCCGAGGTTGGTTGGGTCAAAGGGTTGAACCATGTGTAATTCAGAACAGAAGAGGTCCCACGGTCACTCCACAAAAACAATTACACTACTTATTTCACTCCATCCCTTGCCCGAAATTCACAAGCCTCACAGTTTCAGCGCAGTCAATCTCACTCTGCCCTGGGGCTACGAGCCACATGAAAATATGTGGTGCTGTGTTTATAAATCTAATCAAAAATAGAAACAGTAGACAAGCACAATGAGGTCCTACTATGGATCATGGGAATTCTCTAAATTCTGAAGGCACTTTTGTTTAACTTCTGTGGGCCTTCTCCTACCATTACATTGTCTGGTACTCTCGTTAATCATCTCCTTGACTTGTCAATGCTATAAAGGAGCCTATGCGTCTGCTGACTTCCATCACACTACAAATAATATTATGAAATAGCAATGTTGGAATAGTCCCTTTAACTCTTCTCTTTGAAAGCATGGTTTTTCTTCACTTACCTCTTTCTCCATGCCAGCCTGCCCTTTCTCAGACCTGCAGCAAACAGTGCTTCCTCCTGCAACAAAGGAAAGGCGGTATATCTGAATTTTCAGTCTGCAGAGTTATTGATACCACTACGTTTAACATGCAGACTTGCAGAGCACCAGCCCACAAACCTGCTGGGATGGGGGGAGTCTTTCCTGACGCCATCCCTGCTCTGACCTTGTCAAAGAGCAAAGGGATGATGTAGTGCTGCTCCTTCATTTCTTTCAGAAACAAAATTTGCATCAGATCATTAAAAAAAAAAAATTGCTAACAAACATTAAAAAAACCCCATAATTTAAACTCAGATGAAGCAACGCCAACAAAAACATGGTTTTAAATGGAAGCAGTCCAGAAGCTGATAATTCCTACCATCAGAGAGTGCCTATAACATGACACAGAGTTTGCTATGGAATATACCTTACCTGAAGACTACAGTACCAAAGCTGTCAAACACAGGAATGCTTCTGCAATCTGGCATTTACGTGGGTCCCACTTGTGCCTCATTCCCTATGCTGGGATTTTCATTGAAAGGATGAAAAGCTTCCTCTGCTTTGAGGTTATAATTAAGCAAACATACACTTCACAAGTTATGTATCATGTCAGCAAAAAGGCCTCAATTTTATACCAGCTACTTTTGTATCTATGTGGGAATAAAATGTATTCATTCAAAATGGCCAGACAGGTTGCCCCTGTGCTCACTGAAATCAATGGCAAAACTCAGTCTGCACAGCTGCAGGACCTGATCCACAATGAATAACAAGCTTCATCCTTGGCCAGATTTTCCTGTATGCATTTACACAAACACACTTTCAGGTTATTTTGCTGAGCCTGAAAACAAAACAAGGCTTTGAACAATTAAAAATATCCCTTCAGAGTCTCTCAGAAGCCTTAGGTGACCTTCTGGGTCAGAAGATGCCCTGTACAAAGTACATGTTTGGCCCCACGTGAGGAAACTCTCTCTCCTGAGGGCACCAGGCAAAGAAGTGCCTGATTCTGAGTATGTGCTTAGATTTCATTGAAACCAATACAATGGACAGTGGACAGGGCCACAAACGCTCCACGGAAAAAGGCTGCATTGTCGCTCCGGTTTCTCACTAATGAATGAAGGGCTGAGCTTTTGCCCAGGCTTTGCTGATGCTGAGAGCCTGCTGACCTTTGCCATCACTCCTTGATTTCGGTGCCCTTCTTGGGGTGCCAAGGCCATTGAAGCAATGCCGGGGGCTCTGATTCCAGCAGCTCCTGCTCCTCCTAGAGCCAGCTCTGCCCAAACAGCCCCTGTACCATAGCCCACAGCTGTTGCAAAGCTCTCTGCTCCATGGCACTATGCAATATTGAAAATAAAGCCCCAGCAAGACCACGCAGATAGGCTTGAGTCATGTATCTGGTCATCGTGCGTCTCAGAAAACAACCTCAGTCCCAATTCCAGAATCTGGGATGAGTTTTCAGGTCAAGGTAGTATTTGCACTTCTTTTCCAGCTACTGGAATTGTACATGCACTGAATGCAACAGGTAACTAGTTTCAAGCCCAAGGGCATGGCATATTGCTTGTTACGACTCAAAGAGGAACACCCAAAAAGAACCACCGGCATGAACCAAAAGCAACAAAAGCTTGAAAGGGCTCCTTTCCTCTTCAGAGCAGAATTGTAAGAAGCCACCAGCAGAAGAGAACTGGTCGAGACATAAACTGTGAGTTCAACATTTTCATCCATGGTCAACATCTGTTCATTATAGAAGAGCCAAAGATGCAGCAATAAGGACTTTCAAAGCCACTGTAGTCCAGGAATCCAAACATTAATGGGAAGATTTGGAGTTTCGTCTTAAAAAATGTGATTGATGAAATAAGGACAGCAAAGGCAAAGACAGATAAACAGTGAGTTCAGAGGAGACATTAATAGCATTAGTGCCTAAACAGTGATTTTCTTAGAGTTCAAGAACTTCTTATTATTTGGGTTTTCCAGGAAAATTTTTCGTTTGTTTGCTTTGGTGGGGGACACTTTATTGTTTTTTTTAATGAAGGTGCTAGACATTGCTTTTCCTTTTTTCTTTACACTACCAAACACACAACACATTCAACACTGCATCAGCTAAGCATGTGGCCTTGCTTAACCTTAACCAGCCTATTTTCTTTAGCTGGATAACAGCTGAATCATTAGCATTAAACTAGCTTGCAGTCCTGAAAGAATATAGCAACAACAGAGTACATGATCTTTTCAGCAATCAAAACACAGCATAAAAGGTATTTGAGATCCCATCAGGTATTTTATTTCATACCCAGCCGATGGATTTTGCATGAATTAGGGATGGACTTTAGCTATTTTTAAGTACATTTGTAGTAAAATGGCAAAGCAGAACAATTACTTAGAAGCTCTTAAACTGGATATTTCACCTTTTTTTCTAATTTTTCACCAAATTATGCTTTTTTTTTCCACAAGAGGAAAAATTAAGGATGCTAGATTAAATATGCAAGATATATTAATAACTTTCTGTAGTGAAAGTAATCTATTTTTAATGCAAAAATGGAGGAATTAGAGAGATGCACAAAAATACTCTTTTAGCACCACAACCGTATTAGCAGGCTCCCATCACCAGCTACAGGTCTGGGAAAGATCAAAACAACACACCTTTCTACTGGAGCATACTCAAGTACATATTTCTCACAAGAGTTGATATTTTATGCTCTATCAGCCACTAGAAACCACTTGGGCCAGTGTACAACAAGGGTCTTGCAAACGTAGCCATAAAATGTACAGTTTCACCACGCTGCCACGCAGAAGGAAAGAACCTTCCTGTTTGTAGCTGTGCACTCAGAATCTCCCCAAAGTGCACCCGGATGCACAGGCACAGTATCACTGGCCAAGGAGAGCAATGCCGGGCATAGCTGAGGTGTTGGAGATTGCTGGGGGAGAAACAGCGGGTTCGGAGCAGGAGCAGCAAGGCAACAGTTTGTCGTCACGGGGGCTGCCTCCCTCCTTTCTCGCCTTCACCTGGGGCACCATTTATCACATGCTAAGAAGTAGCGCTGTGGGATCTCTGTGCTACAATATCGGCAGAAACCACTGAGTAAATGATAAGCCTAACAACCCTGCTTGTAATTCCCTTTGGACTCTCTCATAAATACCAGGTAGCCAGCCTTGGTCTTCAAGAAATATTTCTTCAGGGGAAAATTGCACCTCCAGTGAAGAGAATCCATCAGTCACTTAAATTCAGCAGGACTGACCTTTGAAGCCAAAAGCACTGTGGTTACCATCCTTTAATCATCAGTTGTAGGAGCAGGTCCTTCAAAGCAATCTCAGATCCATGCTATATTTTTTCTTTTTAATTTTTCTTTTTTTTAAATTTATAAAGAAAGATGCTTACTGCAATATGTCTTTATAAAGATTATTAACATCCTCAAAATTAAGCTCACATTCAATTCCTCCATTTGATAAGTTATGATGGTCCCAGCCTTTTTCCGTGTGCCTGAAAAGATGGATAGATACATGATTTTTTCTATTGATAAACCTCGGTAGGCAGCTAAGCACCACGCAGCTGCTCACTCACTCTCCCTCTCAGTGGAATAGGAGAGAGAATCAGAAGGGTAAAAGTGCAAAAACTCGTGGGTTCAGATACAGACAGTTTAGAACCATAGAATGGTTTGGGTTAGAAGGGACCTTAAGGATCATAGAGTTCTAATCTCCCTACCATGGGCAGGGACACCTTCCAGTAGACCAGGCTGCTCAAAGCCTCATCCAACCTGGCCTTGAACACTTCCAGGGATGGGGCACACACATCTTCTCTGGGCAACTGGTGTCTCACCACCCTCCAGTAAAGAATTTCTCCCTGATCTAAATCTAATCTAAACCTAATCTCTTTCAATTTGAAGCCATTCCCTTTTGTCCTGTCACTATGTGATCTGGTAAAAAGTCTTTCTCCATCATTCTTGTAGGCTCCCTTCAGGTACTGAAGGGTCATGATAAGGATACCCTGAAGCCTTCTCTTTTCCAGGCTGAACAATCCCCATTGCCTTAGCCTTTCCTCCTAGGAAAGGTCCACCATCCCTCTGATCACCTTGGTGGCCCTGCTCTGGACTCGCTCCAACACGTCCATGTCCTTCCTCTTGTGCTCAGGGCTCCAAAGCTGGATGCAGTACTCCAGGTTGGGTCTCACCAGAGCAGAATAAAGTGGTACAATCACTTCCCTCGCACTGCTGGCCATGCTGCTTTTGATGCAGCCCAGGATATGGTTGGCTTTCTGGGCTGCCAGAATTTATTTTTTTTAAAGGAGGAAAAAAAAAAGAAAAGGGAGGAGGGAGGGAACAACAAGTAAACAGTGATGCAAAAGAAAACAATTGCTCACCACTAACCAACTGATGTCCAGCCAGTCCCAAACCACCTTTCACCCACTCCCCTCATACTCAGTTTTATTGCAGGACATGACATCATAAGTTATGGAATATCTCTTTGGTCAAATGGGGTCAGCTGTCCCAACTTCTTCCCCTCCCAACCTCTCGCATAGCCCCAGCCCACTCACTGATCAGGTGGTGTGAGAAACAGAAAAGGTCTTGACACTCTGTAAGCACTGCTCACCAAAAGGTAAAACATCTCTGTGTTATCAGCACTGCTATAACAAACCCCAAACACAGCCCCACACAAGTTACTATGACAAAATTTAATCTTAGCCAAAACCAACAATTCCTGTGGAAACTGCAAATACCAAATTTTAGGTTTTGTGCCACCATTCCAGTATTCTCATTTCCCACCAAATGGAAAGCACCATACATGAACACTGACCATGCTGCTTCAGAGCCTGGATTATGGATGATCAGCTCCTGATGAAGTCCCAGGGCTCATGTTTGAGAGTACTGAAATTTTTAGTGATCATCACCTGACAGTCAGTACTGAGGGAGGAGCAAAATCAGCCCTAGCCTGGACAAAAGGCTTTCCAGAATGGGATGACGAGCTCCCAGTCTTTCTTGTCTTTTTTTTTTTTTTTTTTTTCTTTTGCAGAGCTGCCCACTTCAAGGCTTGGACACAACTCAGATTAAGATGGTAGCAGGCAGCAGGATTAAGGGACCCAGCATAGCAAGAAAATCATGCTCCTCATGGTGGTGGTCAAGCTAAAAATTCTTTTTTCTCCAGTTTTCCACTTATAAAACAGGCGCAGTAATACTCCTTGTTACCTCCATTATTCTACCAGTCATGGTAAATTTCAGAACACCCCTCTGGATGCAATATCATGGTACTAGGAACCTCAGCACTGCCACTGTCCTTAATTTTCCCTTACCACCCACATCCCAGCTCTTAACCACCAAAAAGGAAAAAAAGGATTCTTTTCTTTTCTTTTCATTACACAAAGTTTTATGACTTGTAATTCTTAATTAACACGGCCTTCACATTACAGCAGAATGTTAGTTAGAAGTACTGAGCTGCACACGAAATCCTGAAAAAAATATATATATACTTTAGAGACAAAACAAGTGAATTATTTCATTTGCGCCAAAACAGCATTGTAAAATCTAAGGAGACTTCATATGCAAAGGTAAATAAAAAAATCTAAGTAGAAAATACTACCAGTCAACATATGTGACAAGACCCCCAACTTCTTTCTAAAAGTGTTTCAGAGTTTCCTCCCTAATCTATTTTCAGGGAGCAAGTAGTTCATCTTGTGACTTTATTTTGAATTTGCCATAGATTTTAGTACTTCCTTGTGAACTTATACTTTTATTTTTCTGGTTTCCACTACTACTACAAAGAAAAGCAAACCAATAAGGAGTTATTATTATGCACCCAGCAGTTTAGGGAATCAGCCTACAATGACTGGAGCACTGTTTTCCAAGAAAGTTTCACTGCAGATAGCACAATCTGCACTATGCAAAATTCAGTTTTGCTGTTCATTAGTTCACAGGTCAAAATTTCATATATATATATGAAAGTGTAATGTTAAAGGGTTTTCTCTCTGAATTAAGCAAGAATATAAGCCAGGATACACTGGAAAATACAAGAAAATGCATCTTGTAAAAGTTGCACTTGTTACATACATCACTTCAGATATCAATACTGCTGCTAATAGATCAGGAGAGTTTTCTTTCAGTCAAAGAGACAGAAATCATACTGTATGAGCAGTCCCAGAAGGAATACCTCTAGATGTTCAAAACATATTTCACTTGCCTCTGGCGGGAGTTTCCGGATTAGTGTCATATACGTGTCAACACGAAACAACATAGGCTACTTGTTCATACATTCCCATTAGTCCTCCTTCTATCAGCCTGTATGCCAGCTGACACTGACTGTACAAATATATCAATATATTCAACCCACTGAGTGCGCTCCTCTGTCAGGTACTTGTTAATGAGACATAACCACCAAGTACAAGCGAAGGGAAACTGAGGCAAAGACTTCTATATTTGAGAAAGTGGCACAAGATAGACAGGGACTTAAGAACACTGATTGCATACCGCTAATTAGAGATGGCAGTGTATAAAGACATATTTTGACTAATAAGCAGACTTGCAGCTTGGTTTTTAGGACCCAGTTAGCTGAAAAGATCCAGAGGCACACAACTCAAAGTCTGTAGTGGTTTCCATTAGTTTTCAATAAATAATAGCCAGAAAATCATACCTGGCATACTTTAGGCTGCGTATCTTCAGCCAGCGCAGCTAGGTGCAAAGTTTCTTTGTCCCAGAAAGGAAATCAGCAATTGAAATTCTGACTCTAAGATTTGAATTCTTGGATCAAATCTCCCTTTGAAATAAATGCTAGTGATGTTTCATTTATTACATGTGAAAAATAGCTACCTCAGGACCTTGAACAAGCAAAGCATAGTCAAACATGACTGCTTCCAGATTCCTGCGTTTTGGAATAGATGACATGTCCAATAAGCCCAAAGCTGTTTTCTAACCAATGAAGAAGCTGTAAAACTGATATGCCCTCAGCATGACTTCCTCTGATAGAGTAAAAGAGTCAGCAGGAATCCCATGACATGTTCTCCTTGGTGATACAGCAGCTTAATAAGTTCCTGCTCTCTGTCCCCTTCTCTCCAGCCATTCATTCCTGTCCTTGGAAAGCAGCTCACTGAACTCTCATTGGGCTGATATTATTGTAGATCTAAGCCAGGTTAAAAATACCTGTCTCCTAAACAACTCTTTTTTTTATTATTTACCTTGAACCATTTCACTGGTGCTGCACATAGTTGTGCCACTACAGCCAGGGCACAACAAACTCCATCAAGGAAAAAGATTAACCTTAAGTGAGCTTTCCCATCAGAGAAAACATATGCTGAAACTAGACCCCCATAACAACATTAAAGTTTACTGCCAGCCCATAAACTAAGAATCTGAAAATATTTATGTTCCTCCACCAGCAGAACAAAGTGAAAAACTGCACTGATTAATACTGTGAGACCTAGAATAGAATCTACTACCAGTTCCATATTGCAATAATTATACCTAATTAAATCAACAAAAACAAAAAACAAAACTAACAAACAAACAAACAAAAAAATAAAACTCCAATGAGGCAGCATCCAGCAGTGATTTGAGGATTTAGATGAGGAAGGAGATGCACTACCATGTGCAGCAATCCAGCACACATCCGGAGAGGACACCCACACATTGTGTGTCTTCTCACCTGTCCACTGCCTTGGAGAAGAGCAGGGCAGCCCTGCTTCCTTCTCACCCATTTGGGTACAACTTGATGCCTCACACCTAGTTCTCCACTTTTGGACTGGTGTAGTCTGGAAAAAAAAAAGCAGTGAATTTGCCTTTCCACACAGGGTCATCAAAAGTCTTACAGAGCAGTGAAGTTTTTTGAGGTTTTAGTGGCATACTAACATTTTGATAACCTGTCTTGGAAGAGCCGGTTTCACTTGACAAGTGAGTAAATTGAGCCAGAAGAAGCTGTTTTCTGAGCATCACTTGCTATCTTAGGAGAATAAGCGAGGCTTGGATTTCTCAGCTTTTGCTAGCTTGGGTCACACCCAATCTGAAAATAGATTTTAATACAACACTTTTTACTACTTCAGAAAAGGGTTCAAACAGCAACGCTACAAATCATGTCATTTACTCGCTTAAGACACTACAATCTATAGGTTCATTGATCGCCTAGTTAGGATTTGGTTCAGACAGTAAGTAGAATTTAAAAACATCTTACATATTAAGTGGAAGACATTAAATGAGGAGGAAGTCTGCAATTTGTAAGTCTCAGTCCTGAAAAACATTTATGCACACACTTTCTATTCGCATGAATTACTTTACTGAATGCAGCAGACTAATGTATTACTCCCAACTGAGAACATTTGTAGTAAGAGAATGTGTGAAAATTTCTACAGAAATAAAAAGACATGATTACACTTCATTTTTTTCTGACCCCTCATCCCTCCCTCCCTCAAATACCAAATTAAAGACTTAAAGAACTCATTCTCACATCTTTTCAGTGGTTCCAGGTTGGTATAATTTCACTGATTTGAGAGAACTATTCCTCATTTGGTAAAGAGGAAAACAGTTTCAGATACTTACTGCTGACCAGTCACAGTCTAAAAACTGAAAGCATTAAACTGGCTATAAGATAGCCCAAATACTGAGCTCTTTTTCACCTGAAATTTCAACATGTTTTTTTCATACCCTAAAAAATTGAGGGTTTTCTCATGCAAATGTTAACATCAGACAAGGCAGAGTTAAAAAGGGTGCTGCTATAACATGAGATTGTATACAGTTTCTTGTCACCCTAATTCATTCCTATTCATTTGTTGGCCAGGGGTTAACTATTTAACAGAATCAAAAAAATTAAAATTGACAGATGAAAAATCCTTACCAGTCATTATTTGCTACTGCTTTTGCTTCAAGTGAAACCTATGCTGGCCTGGTTTACTACCTGCCCAAAACAGCAGTCACAGATTGCTCAGAGGAGCAGTAGTAACTTCCAGCTATTAATGAGTAGCAACTTTTGAGACCAGACTGATTTTGTCACTGCAGACTGTCCCACCGCAGCCTACATGGTGCGGTGCAGAAGTCAAATAAGGCATGGAGCCTACTGGAATCAATGACGAGACTACCACTGGGTCTGGAAAACTTGAGAGCATGCTGCCAATATACTACACAAGTCCCATCCAAAACGCAGGGACAATGAAAAACCTCAGGAAACCTGTAGAATCTGGTAGAAACAACAGAAGTGACCTTTGTGAAGTACTAACATGCACAGAGGTATGTCTCAGGTTGGATAGCAATTGATGAGAATTATTTATACAGCATGTTTATTCCAGGTGATATTTTCCCGTGGGTTTTCCCCATGATAGCTGAAAACATTAAAACTGACATCACTGGTTTACTTCCTTCCCTTTAAATCAATTCACCTCCTAAACTGTTAACACCAAAACTAAATGAGAATTTGCATAAGGTCATGTTAAACTCTTGTAAATTCAATTTCTCCCTCAGATTTCAAGAGATTATTGAAAGGGCTAACACGGCCCTTATCTACATACAAGTGAGTGGGTGATTCTGCTCAGTGTCACCATGCCTCCTCCCACCAGGACTTGGAAGAAACCTTCAGCAGATCTTCCATTTCGTTCCAGCTGAACAAAACCCATGTTTTTCCTCTGTACTTGACAGAAAGTACAGAAAGGCAGTAGTAGTAAAATGCAGAATACAGTGCTCAAAATGCCCTGGCTCACTGATGTGGTCTTCCTAGTTAAGACTTTTCATGTTGCAAGTGGAAGCTATATTGCAACTGTGGCAACCGTATGTGGCTCTTCGTCTCAGAATGGGTGGATCAATTCTTCTCCATTTTTGACTCATGAATCGCAAATGAATGACATTTCAGTTTGAAGTTATCAGTATTCCCATAGGTTAAGTTTAAGCCTTTAGATAGTTACTTATTACACTTTACACTTTTGGTGGAGTTAGTCTTTAAGGTGAAATAGCAAGGGATCGGCACTGTTCTTCCCTAATATTCATAAAGAATGCCTAAAAATTCCCTTTCCTTTTTTCCTTTGTTTCCTCTTTCTCCTCTTCCTCCCTCCACATTTTTAATATCTGAATTAAGAATGTAAAATCTTGTCTTTCAAGAGATTTTGTAGATGCTTCCAGAGCAGTGGAGAGCTGGACTAGGAAATATCTTCATCAGTTGAATGAGTGAAGCTGCTGGATCTTTCACAAGCATTCTTGCAACAGGTTATTGGGTGTTTCAGTTAATAAAGACCAAAGAAAACAAGACAAACATGATCACAGGAGTTTGTGCCGCAGCGACCTGTGTGTGGGCAAGCCACTCCTCAAGCAAAATCCAGCAGGACTCTGTGAGATCCCAAAAGTCCTCTGCAATAGCATGACTGCAGGACTACAGGATGAATTTAACATGGAGCCCATCCTCCAACTGCCTGGCCACATGCTATTCCTTCAGACACTTAACTATGTCAGATGAACGGATTATCAATGTCACTTTACATGAATAACAAGGTGTTGTGGTTTAATCCCAGCCAGCAACCAAGTCCCACACAGATACTTGCTCACTCCCCTACCAGTAGGATCAGGGAGAGAATTGGAAGGATAAAAGGTAGAAAACCCATGGGTTGATATAAAGACAGTTTAATAGGGAAAGAAAAAGTAGCTCACACCAGCAAAGCAAAACCAGGAATTAATGCCCTGCTTCCCATGAGCAGGCAGGTGTTCAGCCATCCCCAGGAGAGCAGGGCCCCATCACATGTAATGGCTACTTGGGAAGACAAACACCGTCACTCCAAACATCCCCCCCTTCCTCCTTCTTCTCCCCAACTTTACATGCTGAGCATGATGCCATATGGTCTGGAATATCCCTTTGGTCACTTGGGGTCAGCTGTCCTGGCTGCGTCTCCTCCCAGTTCATCCCCAGTCTCCTCAATAGAGTGGCAGTACGAGAAGCAGAAAAGGCCTTGGCTCTGTGCAAGCCCAGCTCAGCAATAACAAAAACATCTCTGTATGATCAGCCCTGTGTTCAGCACAAATCCAAAACAGCCTCATACCAGACACTGTGAAGAAAATTAACTTTACCTGAACCAAAACCAGCACATAAGGAAAACTGGACATTAAAGCTTGCCTCTAACCTTGAGGGCTTCTTTCTTTCCCTTGTACTAAACCATAACAACTTATCTGATAGAACAATAAATATCCTATTAGCACTGGCCCTCAGTAGCATACTATAAGCTTCTTAGCACTTTATTCTGCCCTAACAACACTGTTTCATGCCAATAAAGTAGACTTATTTATGGTATTTGACTAGAGATTCTGAAGTCCATTCTTTTGCGTGGAAGGAAAGTATTTCCTTTTGCATGCAAATAAAGTATTTAAGGTAGTGGTTTTATGAAGCAAACAATGATGCTTCACTGTATTGACTCCTTTTTTCCATCAAACATTTACAACAACAATAGTACAGAAAAGCAGCAGGACAGATCAGAACCAAGAGTCTTCTTGGTCATCTCATCAGCAAAAACAATAGACATAGTACTTTTCAAAAGAGTTGTTTTGTCCTCTTACAAGAGTTATAACCACTTTGTAGTCTTTAATAATGAGTTCAAAGATGAGTTCACCTTAACAAAAAGATGGATCTGGATTCACTATCCCATAGATCCCACAACAAAGCATATGCAGATATTTAATGTATTAAAAGCACTAACTTTTTCTTTTTCCTGCCCTCCCTCCCCCAAGGAGAAAAATCACAGGTAGGAGGCGAGTTTCAGGAACCAAGATATTCTACTTGAACCAAGAAACTCAGATCCAGTTCTTGGCTCTGATTCAGGTTCACTGTGTAATCTTGGACGTGTCTTCAAGCTTAACTGCTAAGACTGATGGACAGCATGGACACATAAGTTGGGAAAGCTATCCAGACTGGGGGACCTGTTTCAAACCCCTAGAGTCTGTCATGTCTGAATCAGAGACTAGATTTTGGAATAGCCACTGGGAATTCATCCTTGCAGCAAAGCCATTCCCTGGAGGGGAAACTACTTTGACAGTGCAGGAAAAGACGCAGGAAAGAAAAGGAAAGCTCTGCCCCAGCACAATTGGCTTGGCACAGGATCTGAGTTGTTCCACACACTCAGCCATGGCTGCACCTGAGCACAGCAACTGGGGTCATCGGTTTCCTGTGATGGGGGAATTGCATTTTTAGATATTAAATTTGGGGTGAGAAGGAAAGTAACCTAAAGAGTTTCAGCAAGGTAAAACCCTTGCTTCAGCTACAATTAAGAACAAGCCTGTCTGGCATCCTTCAAAGAAAATCTTAACCTGTAAGCTGCCATCTGGGTGCAAGCTGACCAGGAACACACAGTCTCCCTTCTCCTGAAACACGCAAGGCAATTACATGAGTCTCAATGTGAAGTTTACACTTCATACCCTATTCATCAACCAGGAAACAGCTTCCTTTCGCACACAGGCAACAGGAACAAGCTGGTTTCATATCAGGATGTCAAAGAATTTGCTTCAGGTTGGACCACAAATGTTCATCCTTGATGCTGATGAGATGCCTTGAGAGCAGCTTCTTTCACACCATCTGCAAATGGAGCTGCTGAATATATGGAATACTTTGCAGCACTGAGCCCAGGGGCACAGTTTGCATCTCAACATGGCCAAGTGAGGAAATTCTACTGCAGTGTTCTAGACCAAAAGCACCACAGGTGCAGAAAGTTACTAAACACAAGCAGCTGCTTCATATAACATAAGGATACTTGAAAGGGGCAGTGAAGGAAATTGAGAAACCATGTGTGGGTGTGAAACATTTTGCATGATCATGGGTCTAGAAGAAGGAGGCCATATGAAACCCAATCAGATAGGACTTCATATCAGCGGTAAATTTGACTGTTCTTACATGAAACAGTTTTAGGTGATAGGAGGAAGAACAGTGGAGGTTAACAGGGATTTTGCGCCAGGACTTCAGCCTCCATAGGCTGTTACCCATGCTTTTTTAGAAGAGCTACATCATCCTGTACCCATAGAGGATAAGTCTCTGACTTACGGGGAAAACTTTTTGATTTTTTTTAATGCGGTTTCTCTCAGCAATTTTTACACTCAAGAAGTGAGTGTGCTTCAAATCTTGAACATTGGAGGCTGCTGGTAGTGATAGTCCCACGTTCAAAACCACAACACTGTGTTGAGTTCAACCTCTGTTTGCATTTCAAAGAATCATAGACTGGTTTGGGTCGGAAGGGACCTTAAAGATCTTCCAGTTCCAACCCCCCCCTACCATGGGCAGGGACACCTTCCACTAGACCAGGTTACGCAAAGCCATATCCAACCTGGCCTTGAACACTTCCTGGGATGGGGCATCCACTTCTCTGGGCAGTCTGTTCCAGTGCCTCACCTCAATGTCAGTAAAGAATTTCTTTCCAATATCTAACCTAAACCCACCCTTTTTCAGTTTAAAGCCATTACCTCTTGTCCTATCACTACAACCCTCTATAAAAAGTACTTTCCAGCTCTCTTAGGGGCCTCCTTCAGAAACTGGAAGGCTGCTCTAAGGTTTACCTAGAGCCTTCCCTTTTTCCAAGCTGAAAAACTTCAACTCTCTCAGCCTGAGTTCACAGGAGAGGTTCTCTAGCCCTCTGATCATCTTCACGGCCCTTATCTGGACTTGCTCCAACAGGTCCCTTCTTATATATTGGGGGGACCAGAACTGGACACAGTAACCAGTTTAAGTGTCCTGAGAGCAGAGTAGAAGGGCAGAACCACCTCCCTTGACCTCATCACACTCTTTTTGATGCAGCCCAGGACACTGCTGGTCTTCTGGACTGCAAAAACACATTGTCAGGTTGTGTTGAGCTTCTTGCCAGCAACACTCTCAAGTCTTTCTCCTCAGGGCTGCTCTCAATCCATTCTCCACCCAAGCCTAGTGCTTGAGATTGTCCCCACCCAGGTTCAGGACCTTGTACTCAGCCTCGAGCTTCACGAGGTTTACACACTGCCATCTCTCAAGCTTCTCAAGTCAAGGTGTCTCCGGATGGCATGCCCTCCTTCCAGCGTGTCCTCTGCACCACACAGTTTGGTGTCACTGGCAAACTTGCTGAGGCTGTCCTCAATCCCACTGTCCAATTGCCAGCAAAGATGTTTAACAATCGCTGACAAAGATGGTCCCAACACCAACCCCTAACACCTCTTGTGACTTGCAGATGTTGTGGAATTAAATGCTTTGCTCCTACTTTTTCCTGTTCCTATGCAACAATATTTCAACTCAGAGACTAACAACACAGTGTGATGTATGCTTACAGAGTTATATTTAAATATTTTTATATATAAAAGTTAACTAAAGCCAAAGTGAAAATTACTGATAAAGATCTTTCTCTTTCCTTTGTATTGCTGCCATTAATACTGTAAGTTGTTTCTTAAATACTAGCCAAAAAATTTAGACTTGTTCGGGAACTAGTCAAACCTGTGCTCCTGGCTTTCCAGTAAAAATTGTCACACGTTAAGAGACTCACATCTTCTCAGATCCTCCTGCCATCTCTTGTCCATCATTATCCCAGATTAATGCCTGTACCTCCTTTGTTCTGCAACGGCCTTTGCTGACAGTTCTGCAAAAAAGTATTTTGCTGTACCGCATGTTGAGAAATGCATGCCAACAACCATCCTTCTCATTTAAGTTACCACAGAGGAGACACATCAGGCCGTTTTCTCTGGGTCGTTTGTGCAATGTCAGGTAAGGCAGGATGTGACTCAGCCATGACTGGGTTCAGAAGTAGGACTCTGAAATTTTCTGGTTTCAGTTTACTTTGGGAATTCTTGGGACTGGCAGAAAAAGGAAAGTGAACCACGAGAAAATGAATGATAGATCCTCTATACCTTGGTCTTCTCCAATGCCTCTCTATATCCCATCCTCAGAAGGCATAGTCCTCTGAGGGGTAAAGGAGAAAAGGGAAGCTGATTTTCCCCCTGTTTCTATTCCCTTATTTTTCCAATTCCACAGAAGAAATCTCCCTTTCCTCCAGCTCTAGGCTGTTTAACATTAGAAAGCAATTGTTCTGTCAGTGGCACCTAGAACAACTCTTCCCAGATGGAAGATCACAGCCCCTCTTTCCCTTTTAGCAAGGGTGGCTTGGAAACCACCTCCTCATGAACCAGGCCTCAGCTCCCACCTTTGCTTCGAGACAAACCCTCGTTATACTTTGCCTAAGGATGTCCTGTGCTCTGAAAGATGGCTTGGGGCCATCTTTCACAAAAGCCAGAAAACCTTGCTTAGCGTTTCTAATCTCAGAGATACACATAAGCATACACTAAAGTTCTGATCAAGGCCGTGGAAGCCTGCATCTCTTATCCATTTGTGAGTTTAATATAAAACCACAAGATACACCTGTTCACATTCCTTTAGCCTAGAAAGTCACTTTTTCCTATTAGTTGAATGATATCACAGCCTCTCTTACACAGTGTGGTGAAGGTGAATGAATTTCATAGCTCTAAATTTCATAGAATTGAACTGAATCTTGCATGACTTGCATATGGATAACGGATACAGACACATTTTAATCCCCTGCTATTCACGGAAACAAGCATATGCTTTTATCAATTGCACTAATCCAAACAAATCTTTGCATGGAATACTTAGCATAAAGGGACAATATTTATACCCCAAATAAGCAAATGATACATTTCTATTCCATACATTGTTTTATCTCACTGGGTCCCTCCCACTACCTTTTCTTAGACTGAGATGACTCACAAATAGCCCTGCAAATACAGTTTTCCCATACAGACCTACTTGCACAAGTGGACCCCCTAAAAGGTACAACAAATCCAAAGAGGGGACAGAATGATCAGAGAGGAAAGAAATTGAAGGCATATAATAACCTTTTAGGACAATTCCCACAATTTTTCCAGGTAAACATGTCTGATATGAGCACTTCAGTCATGCACAGATAGATGACACATTTGTGTGTGGGCAGAGGATGAAATTGGGTGTGGACTGCATGCCTCTGCAATAGGCACAGTGATAGGTCTAACTCAGCACCAGAAGCACTGACTCATCTGTTCAGAGCTTAGAGTTCCTCATCATTCCCTTTATCACATGGAAAAATCCTGGCTGGATTGCCTGAAAATTTATCCTTGCTGGCTGGTGCCCAATCTGAGAGAAAGGCCAACAGCACAGCAGGATTTAGACACACTTGAAAACCCTCCCCAAAGTCCTCTGATTCGTGTAGAAAGGGATTGTATACCCCCACAAAAACACCGAGCACTCAGAACAGTTACTTTGCTTCTTTCATCCTCCTATAGAACGAGCATAGGTGAAAATAAACAGGCTTGTAAGAATCTTAAGTGACACTTGAAGGATTGAACTCAGAGGCAATTGAAAAATCCAAGCATCTAACCCAGTGTATGGAAGTGTGCAGAGAAAAAACAATATCTAATTTTGTGCAATGATCACTACGATCGCCGCAGATGCTGACAGTGAGTAAACATCTCTATATTCTGGAATCATGCCCAGCATCAGTTTCGCATTTTCTTTTGACTACTTTTTCAACACAAACTGGTAAATTAGCTACATGCCAACAAACCCAATAGCATGATGGCAGAGGTACTCCCTTATTCTCAAAGCAGAAACACAACTACAGCCAATCTTAACAGCCTGAGCCAAAGAAAACCTCACAAAATCTTATGAAGACATGACAATATCACACAATGACACCACAAGCAAGATAGCTGCTGTGGTTTTATTTCTTGTACCGCCTTGTAAGACCACGGCATAAATCTGGTATATATAAATATACCTGCTGTAGGCAGGAACAAAAAATATATTGTAACTGCATAATTTCCAGATGCAGGTCTTGACCACTTCATACATGCTGTCAAGTGAGAAGCGTTATAGAAGAGGTATTATATATAGCAGAGGAATTCTATTACCCACACCACCAACAAGAGAGGGGAAAAAGGTTGGTGCTTGTTAGAATAGATATTGTTCCCAATTCTCCCCCAGTAGATAAAATATACACATGCTGTGGCAAGAGCAGATTGCAGGGGATGAGCAACCAGAGGAGTGGCTAATTAGCCCCTCTAGTCGAGGAGCAACTGATTAAATGTGCCAAGTTCAGGCATCTAGGGTGGAGGTCAAGCCCATCTTTATGTCCAGTCCTTCTGCTTTTGCTGTCACTCAGAAGTGGCTTCTGCATCAGTAAAACCCTTCAGATCAGATCTACTAGATAATGTTGGTATCCAACTCCTCTCTTAACATCTGGCTTTGTAGTAATATTAAATGGTAATCAAGTTCTCAGAGAATGGTTTGTCTGTTGAAGAAAGCGAAGTTTCCATTATAGCTTAGAGAGCTTATCTCCTTCCTGCCTAATGCAGGATTTCTTTTTCTTTTCACTGAAACAGCTGGAGACCACCACCATGGGAGACTGGGAACTGAACTGGATGAACTCTGAATCTAACATAATCACGGTTTCTGTTCTCCCAAAAAATCATGATCAAATGATTAATGATGAGAGTGAACCATAACTGAGACATAGGCCGATCCCAGAAAGTGAGTCAAACCCGAAAGTTCACCAGCACAGATTTTCATATCAATACCAAAGATCAATTTGGTCAGAAGGTTCCCAAAACAGAAATCAAGGTGAATGACTAAAATCTGGGTAGACAAGATCCTGCAGCAGCCATCAGATAAAATCAGTTAAAAATGCAGTTTGTTACGGAAGTCAGCCGGCTCCTTACATGTCCCAACAACGGTACCCCCAAAAATGCAAACCCCAGCTGCATGTAAATAGACAGTTCAGTTCTTCACACACACCCCGGCTGCCTCTCATTAGCATGAAGCCTACACGTATTATCATGGTTTGTAGAGGTCTGACAACAGAAGCCCAAGCAATGTTATCTCAAGGATTCCTTGTGCCCCCCAGGCGCTCTCTGTGCCCTCCACTGTCTTTGCACAGCAGTTGGACCATGAGCTGACTGCAAAGGGAGCCTTTTGTTCTGCTTGCAGAAAACCTGTGAGTGACGACAGCAGCAGGAATAATAAATACAAATGGTATTACGCACACATGCAAACCTCCCCGCGGAAAATTCAGCCATAGGGAGAATTCCAAAATTTTACTTGTCACTTAGCTATTTATAAAGTCAAAGAGACTCAGAAATAGCAAAAAATACTTATCCTTGCCAAAAACGTCTCCCAGAGTGGACAGCCCCAGGGGCTGAGATCTGAGCTCTGCTCCAAACAGCAGTGGTACCTCCCCAGCGGGGAATTCCCAAAACAGGAAAGATACCCCAGAGCTGACACAAAGCCAGGAGATTTGGCTCCCACGCCAGACTTCCTCCAGCTGTCAAGACAAGTGTGTCATGGTTAAAAAACCTGCTGTACTCTGGCCATTTCCTGCTGGAGCTGTGGCAGGCTGGGCAGAGACAAGAGGAGCTCAAGGGCTCTGCTGAGCATCTCTGGCCCAAGATCAGAAACAGGCACCCAGCCCCATCCTCTCCAGTGGCACTCAGAACTGCATGGCATTGCAGACAAGGTCTTTTATCAGTCCCTATAAGCCTTCTACCACCCTTTTTCTAGTAATACTTACATGGCATTATTCAAGAGTTCATCTGTTGCTCTGCTGGATGCACTCCTCCTTGCTACCACTCCCCTCAGAGCCATACCTGTGAATTACCTTTTGCTTTCAAGGTACAAGAAACATCCTTTTGGGGTCAGCACCCTGCTGGGGATTATAAGCGTGCAAACTGAAGCTTTAAACAAGTCCTTGCATCACTGAGGTTATATCTTCAAGGGATGGGGTAAGCCCTCAGGAGGGGTGATTTTATCTGCTGATATAAGAGTGGGCAGAGAGAGAGATCTGCAAGCTGTCCCAGGCCAGTATAGACTCAGGGTCTAAAAGTCCCATGTGGTTAAACAATGACTCAAGGCTGATCCCTACCTTGCCTGTCAACACCCACCACTGTTTTACATCCATACCATTGCCAGAGCACAACTGAAGACCACAAAAAGGGGTAGAATTGAACCATGTTAATTTAGAGCACACCACAGCTCACTCAGCTCCTGTGCAAAACAGAAAATCTTGAGGAAGTGGATATTTTATGACTTCTCAAAATAAAACTTAAACAGAATTTAAGTCTTTTTTTACATTACCTGCAAAAAAAAAAAATTAATTGGAGGAGCACAAACTGAACACTAGCAGGCTCTTAAAAACCTGTGCTGGGTTCTTCTGCACCCAAGTCTATTCAAAAGAGTCCATGTAAATATATGCATAGGAAGCAACACTCAGATGCACATTTCCACACACATATAAATATTCAGTAGAGCGCTCCTCTACTGTGGCACTGTTTTAAATACAGCATCACTTTAAAATCCTTCAGGAGTTGAGACACAGACCCAGCCTTACCTTCCTACTTCCCAGCTTCTCTTCACCTTTTGAAACCAAATCCTCCTTGCTGTCTCTATGGTGACAGTGACGTCCACGTCCCCCTGATGAGCTGGCTGCTGGCACGCACATCAGGTGCCGGAGCAAATCCGTCAGCACTAGAAACGTCTTCAGCTCCTCCATGGGACACGATGCTCTTCTCTGGAACTCAGTCGGACAAACCACCTGGTAAAGAAAATAGTGTTAAGCCATCATCCTATGCCTAAAAGAGTGGGAAACTGGGTCTAAATATGGGGCCTAAAATATTTTTTTATTTTTCCCTTCAATAATAATTACTGCTACTTGGGAAATAAATGTGATAGCACTGCTATCGAAGAGCGTATCTGGATAACCTACACAGAATGAACTAATTAAAGGTAATTTCTCCCAGAGGGTTTGACAGTGAGAAGATATTTGCGTCATGAAGTAGAAGAAGCTGATAAGCAGCATGATGTAAACCTCTTGCAATGTCCATCCACCTGGCACATGGAACCAGCAGTGACAGAAGGATGTTTCTTGGCACATGGTTAGTGGAGAGAGGAGCATGAGGGGAGATTTTTATCGAGTGCTAAGTAAGAAGCGGCAGGTGGGACCTGCAAAGGTGTGCCTTTCAGGCAGCCACAGAAGGTGGCTCCAGTGACTTTCTCTCCTTAGGAAAGACACAGTGAGTCACTAGGGTTACAAAACACCAGCTATTATATACAGCCCTTGTTATATTTTGTGGTGTTCAACAACCTAGTTGTTGAAACACAACCCCATTGTAACATGCTGTCCTGTAGCACCCTATAGGCACAGCAAAGGATGTTCAGTCCCCACTAGCTCTTTCCTTCTGACTACCCAGATGGGGGAAGATGTGCCAGGGAAACAGCTTTGACTTTCTGCCACAGTCCACTGCCAGCACCAGCTGATACTGCATACGGTGTAGATGCTCTAGATTGTCTTTATATTTCACTGAGCTTTTGTAAGTTTGCAGCTGAAGGTGTCTGTCACTGCTTCATGTCACTGCAACCCTGCTCTCCAATGCAGGGGAGGAGATAAAGGTGTTTGTGGTAATAGGCCTTGCCCTGAGGATTTTAACTGTGCAAGATACTCTGCTGCAATCATCTCGCTTACAATTCTTCTCTGTAAAGTCATCCACTCAAAATTTAAGGGTCCTATTTGAGCCAGTTACATATTTGGAAAATGAAATACAGACACAGATTAGTCCCGTATTTCCCTAAGTTTTCATATACTTTTTCACCGATCAGGCAAAAAAAGACATAGTCCATCATCTTAAAGATGAAGAATGAAATGGCCAAGCACATGTTAGGTACAAACCAGAAAAGCAATAAGCATAATAATAATAATTTTTAAAAGCTATAAATAGCAATGGTATATGACTAAAACTTGCATTGCTGTAATGCGTGTTAAAGATTTAGTCCCCGGACTAGGTTACTGACGTACCATACCTAACACGTGGATTTTTTTCCCCTGTGTTTTCTTGTTCTTATTTATCTGTCACCTCTTTTCTAGCACTTGGACTGTATATGCTTGGAATTAGAGAGTGCTTGTTGCTCTGCATACTGCCCTTCTCATCCCTGGTTGCTGGACCCTGCCTGAGACTTTTGATTCTACAATAATATAAAAACAAGGCAGTTTGAGACGAAATGCAAGAAAAGTCCAAAACAAGACAGTATTACAAGACTTAGTGGCATATATAATCCCTGAGAATTGAGAACTACAGCCAAATGATGCAATGCCTCAGTCTGCATAATTAGTAGGCACAGAAATAATCTTTTCATCCAAAGTAATGGAGTTTTCTCTGTACTTTCCTCCTCATGGGAGCACCAGTTACACATGTGCTGCAGCAGCCAATAGATTTGTCTTTAAACAACCACAACAGAAGCAGTAGCACAGAAAGAGCTGTCTCTCCTAGTTCATACGGAACTAATTTCTATTTCACAGCAAGGAGGTATAAAAAGCATCCCAATCAAATCTCAGGATGCCTAGGTCACTGGACTAAGAAGGGTTGTATTTCCTGATGTCATCAGAGTTGCACAGGTGCCTGCAAGTTCCTTTCCATTAGAGACCTACAGCTAGCCCCAGCAATGCAACAGCAAGAAGCAAAGGTTATTTGGGCAAGACCATCTGCCAAGGGAGTACTGGGAAGACCCAGGAAACCAAGGTATAACTTAAAACATTCCTTCTCCAGTCTCCAGAGATGTTTAACAGCAGAAGATGACCACAGGGTGCAGCAGCGTCAAGGTGACAGCACACAGAGCAGCTCCACAGTAAGAGCAGGTTCCACTAAAAGTCTGAGTATCACAGAGCACTGCAGAACAGAGATCACTCTCCCAGGGGTAACCTGTAACTCACATAAAAGTTTAACAGGAAAAGCACTGCCAGAAGAGGACCAGGCTTTAAAGTAACTAACTAACTAATGAAAGGTAAACAGAAGATTTAAACCCAGCACCCCAAACAAAACCTTTGATTACAATCATTTTGTATATGGAAACAACTGATACCTGTACATGTACATCGTAAAAAGAAATCTCAAGGGGTTTTATATTTGGGCTTATTGAGGCTACAAAGTGATCTTTCAAAGAGACTTTTTTCTTCCCACTTCACACTGTGCAGCATCCTGTTGACTCCCTAGAGAATGCACATACTCCCCTCTCAATCTGCATCCATTTTATATTTCACAGGCATGAAACATTATGCTACCTAGTCTTCAGATATCCAAGGAATATAGATCTCATAACACCAATAATGTACATGGTTAAGCATCACGTATTTAGTACTGCAACTATTTACACCTTTGAGAGTGGGTTTTTTTTTTTAATTCTGTGGCTGTATCTGACTGGGTGACTTTTAGGATTTTTTTGTCTCTCATCTTGTCTCTGGCCCTTTGCTGTTTTCATGCTTTTAAAGTTTCTAATGGCAACAGTTTAACACACTTCTAATTGGAAATGCACAACATTTCATGGGTTTTTAATATAAAAAGGCTATAATTACGCCTTTTGCTTTGTTTGACAAAACTATGATTTTTACCAAAACATATGACCAGCCCTCGGGTGGTCTATTCACAGCAAACAATGTATTGTCCTGGGCACACAAGACAGACAAGATGTTGTTTAATTGAGCCTCAGACTTCATTTACTTAACATTTATGGAAACTACCAGCAATAACTTGTAGAAGGTACGCCATTATTTCTTCTTCCATCAGCTCAGCATCATTGAAGGTAGCCATTATCAGCCGCTTCTTTCTCATGCACTCAGTTACATTCATCACTGGGACACTACAGTTCTCTTTGTATAAGGGTTAAAAAACCAGAGGGAGAAGGTCATTTCCTCATCACATTAGACATACAGAAATATACAAAATGTTTTGCCAAGTTCTCCAAGGGATTTCTTTCCTGAAGTCCACTCTTAGTTCTTAAGGCAGAGAAAGCTTAGCTGCTCTGTTTCTTGGAGCCTGAACCCAGATAAGTCGTCTAAAGATGACCAACTCCTTACCTAAAACAGGTTAAAATTCCATCTCTAAAATCACAAAGCAGTCATTTGTCATTTCTGGATAGCTTTGATATCACACATAACATTATTAAGCTAATGAATGTTTTCCACGATTCTCAGAGTCAGAAATATTTGTAAGTGCCCATCAAAAGCTGCTCAGACCAGTCTGTCACAAAGTCACTTCAAAGCAGTTAACTCTGAAAACATCATTTCCATAAGAGGAGAGTTTGAAGATGTGTGTTGTTGAGCTTATGTGTTTGAACCAGTCCAGGGGGGTTTTATGCTGGATTGCACTACTGCACAGAAAACTGGTCAAGAGAGACAAACAGGTGATCTCTGGGCTTCTTACTGAATAGTCCATTTTCATGGAGTGGGTGAGCCAAGTGAAGTGGGGTGAGTGGTGACGAGATGAGTTGGCATGACAAGGGATGCAGCTCACCAAGGTGGCCATCCAAATCTCTTTGCTTCCCTGGAGACTCCACCAGTTCCTGGGATCACTTTAAAACTGTCCCCACATCCTCCACCTGCCCACCATCCTTATCCTTGCAAATCTTACTCTGCAACTCTTGCATCACGTGTGTGGGCAGGACAATTGCAGATCATGTCTCCCTTGAGGAGCAGAAGACGAGTTGGCCGTGTCCATCTCATCTAACAGCAGTGCTCTCCTCAGTTTGAGTCTGCAGAGCCAGGGCACCCGTGATAACCTGTGTTTATCCTTCCTGCAGCAACACAAGTCCACTGTGATGTGGTCTCTCCAGCAATGCCTATCTCTTCCTGTCAGGAAAATATGATTGCACACTCCATCCAGGAGTCAGCATGAAAAACAGCATATAACCAATATGGATATTCAGAGACATAGTGGCTCAAGCCTAAGCTCAAATTCTGAGTCAATATGATGACATGGATTGTCCACAGCTCCCAGTATCATGATCCCTGCAGTTGGTCACCAAGGGTTTGACATCTGTCAAGTGTGCTTGTATTTCACAGGACAAACTCAGAACAAGCACATGTAGCCACACAATTATGCCTGCCCATAAGGTCTCAGATGTAACACATTTTCCCATTCCAGTATTATTGAAGAAACATTTCATTTTCAGTTGTGTTTTCAGAAGGCCAACAAGGGGCTCATGATTACATCAAAGCAAAGTCATATTATTCATTTACAACAAATGTTTCTGATTACATTCTCTCTGACCATTCAGACAACACTTTATTAAAAAGCTAGAAAAAAACCTGATGTTTTTCAGGACTACCTCTCATAACCCTAGGTCCTGATCTATTTTGCACAAAGCAATTTGCAGAATATTCACAGGACATGAAATGAAGCACAGGTTCCAGCTCTCTGGAAACCTGAGGTCAACCAGAAATCCACCTTCCAGGCAAGATGGAGCCATCTCCAGCAAATGCAATCAGCTATGAAAACAGTGGGAAGCACACTGTTCTACACGCGTTGAAAATGCGTACCCTTAAGGGTCTCGCACAAACTACACCTTTGGTTGACTTCTGAATGGAGTCTCCAGGTGGTTAAAGCACTGACATTGCATTATTTATGGTGATTGAAATGCATCTAAGTAGCGCTTAGCAATAGAATTTACACAAAGACACTTGATGGAAAAAATACAGGGTGGGGGGAGGAGGTTGTTTACAAAACAAGTTACAGTAATAAAGCTGCCAGGCTGAGCCAAGAGACCTCTTAGTAAATCATTTATTCCGCAGTTTGACAATATTTACAAAGGTTTTTACATGAATTATTTACTCAAGCTTTTATAACTTGTAACGTACTGTACACAAAACAGCAAAAACACATTAGAGCTACAAACCTGGGAACATACAGTTATGCAATGACAGATGGTGGAAAGGGCTCTGACAAAGGGAAGTTTACAACTAACACAAGCAACAGCCTTTTCTATCTGTCATCAATAAAGGGCTGAGGACTAGCAGGAAAATGTGATTCAAGGAAACAAGACGATTTTTCAAAAGCTACATTCTTTGTGATTGCTGGATTTGGTTATTTTAAAAAGAGCCTTTTGTTTTGAGTGTCTAATTCTAAGAATTGCCATTTCAGTGAGTTACCAGCAGCCAATGAAAGGCTGCATGGCAAAAAAGCCAGAGTTTACATGAAGGAAACCCTGAATTTCTGCTGCTTACCCTAGGAGCTTTAGGTCAATTCGAGTGGTACTGCGTATGTGTATAACAAGTTTGCCCAGAGACACCACGTGCCTTTGCCAGGAATTTTTGTGCACAACACTCTGGAAGAGACATTCATTTCCCAAGACTTTTATAAGTGAGATAAAAGAAGGAGAGTACAAAGGCATATGTGAAAATTTGCAGACCCTATACTGAAGATGGAGAACAGAGACAAGCACAATACCTGAGGTGCAGAAAAGACCCCTCAGCACCTGGAGCTCTGTACACAGAACTGGCTCATCCATCCCCATCTCTTATTGCCCAGCATCAGTGAACAAAACAAGGGCTTTTAACATCAGTCACTTTTCATGCTATGAAAAAGTATATTTAGGTTAGATATCAGGAAGAAATTCTTTATGGTGAGTATGGTGAGACACTGGAGCAGGTTGCCCAAAGCAGCTGTGGACGCCCTACCCTTGAAAGTGTTCAAGGTCAGGTTGGATGAGGCTTTCAATTACCTGGTCTAGTGGAAAGTGTCCTTGTCCATCGCAGGGTGCTGAAACTAGATGATCTTTAAGGTCCTTTCAAATCCAAGCCATCTACCACTCCGTGATTACTTCAGCCTGATCTCCGTCTGCCAAAGAATTAAAATAAAAGGAACCCCATCCCCTCACTAAATAAGGCACAGGATTTGCTGGTACCATCACAGCATATTCAGCCTTTTTTCCTCAACTTTGAACGCCATGCAACACACCACCACCTTCGTGCTACTCCCTGATGGAAGGCAAAGGGTATTCCCACACTTGGTCATATAGCACAGGAAGTTTTAGAGGTATAATAAAATACCCATCCCTAGAGAAAACAGTTGGGACAGAGCATCATCACACATCCTCCTCCCACCTGTCATTCAGGCTGGAATGTGGCATATGAGAGACCTTCTCCTCACTGACTTGAGAACTAACAGGTGTTTAAGATGAGAGGCAGGCTGTGAGGATGAGCTCTGGACAGCTGGGATCAGTGAGACCAAGGCATGAAGCCTAAAAGCTGGGGCTTTAACAGACACAAAGGAAACCTTTACCTGTATAGACAGCACAGATGAGGCTGTGGCTATTAACACTAAGGAGCCAGGGAGTTGTCCGTGCCCAAAATTCTGGAAATGCCTGAGAGGTGCACTCAAAAGGAAGAAGTAGAAGTGTCACACATTCAGCATCCTGATGTACCCTACATCAACAAAAAAAGGACAAAAATATCTTTTGTTATCTCACTTTCTAAAAATCTTTTCCCAAAGAAACAGCAGTTTAGGACTTCTTTTTTATTAGTCTTTTGTCTAAATTACCAGTTACTGCCAAACTTATGGCCTGAACTAACGAGCTAAGGTTTCAAAGCATAAAACAGAATACATCAGGACATTCCAATGCCAGGCAAAAACAACAGATCTAGGTGAAAGAGTAAGACGATAGGAAACACCAAACTACAACTATAAAAGTAGCAGAAATGGGAATGACTCTTTGTCTAGATGAATTACAGAACTAAAGTCTGGATGCAGCACAGGTGAAACACTGTGCCACAGACTGCACGGCAGAGGTTGTGGTTAGGCAGTCTGATAACCTATTGTCAGTTACTGCAGAGACAACAGCCACTGTCTCGTTCTGCAGTGTCAAATCAAGCTCTGATGCACAGCTAGAGTAGCAAGCATGAGCACAGATACAGGTATAGTAAAACTAGAAAAAGTACATAAGAAGGAAAGCAAGAAGATCAAAGATATTGAACAGTTTCTGTCTAAGAAACAATTAGATAATCTGGAATTCTTTGACTGAAAAACAGATCTGAGGGGGCATCTGACAGATGTATAAAACAGCAGGAGGTTTGGGAAAAACATCACTGCTCGCTGTTTGTTATAATGCAAGAACTACTGGTCACGCAGTGGAATTATCAGGTAGTAGGTCTGAAATACAGAGGAGCACTTCTTGTACGTGGCATGGTTAAGTACTCGTGTCACGAGATATTGTGGATAACACAAGTTTACACAGGCTCAAAACTAGGCAGAATCCTTCCTGGAAGAGAAGCCTAGCAAAGCCTTTGAACACACACATATTAACACTTGCTCAGAGAGTCCCTAAGATTAGAAAAACGCATTGAGGAACAGTTTTGCTATTAGCACTTTTGCACTTTTGCATGAGAAACCAAGGAGCAGTGCCAATTGTGGCGCCAATTTGATTTTCTTGAATGTTCACTTTAGTCCTTCTCAAAGCGAAGATGAAATGAGTAGGAGGAGTGAGGTGGTCCATACAAGTTCAGATCAAAGGAGGGGAGAGAGCACATTTCTCCAAGCTGGCTACCTAAATCAGGAAATTTAAGATGATTTCTAGAACCATGGCTGTGTTTGAAAAGCCTATGAAGATATTCAAATGCACTGTAACTAGAGCAGGTGAGAAAAAGAAAGAGGAATTGCATGAGAAAATACCCACTAGATCCCCATTTTTGTAACAAGATGGAGCTTCATTGAGAGACTGTCAGGTAAATGACAGAAAGCTCCAGTCACTAGCTAAATTTCACAAGCTTCACATAGTTTTCCTTCAGGTCTTAGCATGCTGTAAGTCTAATAGCAATGGATTTTTTATTTTTAATTTTTTTCCCTCCTTATTTGACACTTCCAATTAGGTTTTCCTCCTGCTGGTTTCTGAGGATCATTCCCCGGAGGCAGACGTGTATCCTCACCCTCATTAACTGGATTTGAAATATTGCCACTATTGTCAGGAGCTACGCTATTGACTAAACTGCTCCGGAGTCCATTCCTGATATCTGGTAGACATGTGCCCCTCAGAGAAGTTACTATTCCTGGGTATTCCTCATCTACATGATGGAGAGAGATATTAATGTGATTTATATAAGGACAAAGCATGCAAAGCATCCACAGATCACAGCATTCAGATCACAGCAGAAGGATCTGAAATTTTATATTTCTTTCAGTGGAAGCTGTAGATAGTCACCACTGACTTCTCTTAAATGAGGTAAGAGAGTCACATAGATTAACACATCACATGCCAGGGAGTTGCACAACACCAGAGACTTCTCCAAATGCTCCTTCAGCCTGAAGGTGCCAAGACAAACCTCAGCTCACTAATTTTTAATATGTGAGTGCTTCAGAAAATTGAGCATACCTGTGAAAATAGCATATTTCCAGGTTAAGTTTTAAAACAGTGGGTTTATGAGAAACATGATATAAGTTTAGCTAGTATCAGACCAACTGGTGTCAAAAATCTAACATGAAACTGATTTTTCATGAAATGAAATTCTTACCCAGTGACTGCCACAGGCTGTAAACATGGCCAGAGACCAAATAAAATATTCTTTTTTTTTCCTGTTAGTAAACTTCTATTCATGTATGCATTTCAGATAAAGTCCTTAACAGTACTACCTAACACTCTCACAAGATGTTACAAGGGAATCCTTCATGACTTACTGTTATAAATGCTAGGACCAATGCCACTGATTTGGCAGGAGTACCCATGTACTTCTATGTTCAAATAATTACTCATTACAAAGACTGTTCCTAAGACAATGTAGAATCACATCAAATAATAAGAGTTTGCAGTAGCAGGTTATTAATTGATTACCCTTAACTGACCTAGACTGGGAGTTGGAAAACTGCATTTCTGATTGTTGACATTTTAGACATGATTCTGGTTTCTTTACATGAATTAAGTGTTACACCTCACGTAAAGCCCTTTTTTATCCCAAGCTGGACTGCAAGGATGTGTTAATCTCAGTGCAGTCAGAAGGAAAGGAATTTTCCAAGAGATTTTAGTCCTGTAAATAATGGTTTCATTAAGAACCATACACGACTCCAGAGGGAACTCTAAATATTAAATTGGTAATAAAATCATTAGTTGTTCCAAGCTATTCAGCATATCATGGAGCCCTAAAAAGTTAACGACAGCTAGTTAAGCTACAGATGGACCAGACATTAGCCAGGTTGTTGAAAATTGGGTTGAAAATACCACTCCACACTGTGGGGGAACAATCCTCAACAACAGGGCAGTACTGAAATGAGCCTTTTTGATCACTAACTTCTAATCACAGTAACAAAATTTTTTGTGAGGTCCTAACAGTTAAGGTTTTTTGAATGCATAACAATGACTCAAAAAAGCCTTAACAGGAGCACTGTAATCATTGAAAGTAAAGCAAATGTTTGGGCCTCCCTATTTCAAACCCTCCAAATTTCCTAGAAAGTGGTCCAGATAACTTTAAAGTTTAAAGCAATCTGCTCCTTTGTGTCCTGCTGCCCCTGGGCACCTTGGGCCCCCTTGACACCAGCCAACCACTGCTTCCACTGCTGTATCCCACTGCCAGTGGGAAGGGGAACTCACCAGCAATGGGAATGGCAGGTGGCAGCTTCATGGGGCTTGGCAGATGATTAGAAGGGAAAACAATACTCCTTTGCTTTTACATCTGCTTTCTTCAAGATTTCGGAATTTTCCTCATCAAAAATAATTTTTTTACCTGGCCTTCACAAAGAAAAATATTGATGCCACTTCTACTTAAATGAGTGAAAGAAAAAATGTCAGTGACATTTTTGAACACTAGGCTTAGAAACTAATACTTTATATTTAACAAAAAATACCCATTAAAACTCCAGTCCCAAGATTATACAGAATGTTTATGTCACCTCCGCCAAAACACATTATCTAAGAATTCCATTCCAAACAAACAGATAACATTTCAATTTCTACTTTTGCATACATCCACATATTAATGTATCCATTCCAGCAATTAGGTGATAAGAAAGCTTCCCTGCTATTGTGCTAACAATCTTCATAAGTGTAGTGACAGTGCTGCTAAATTAAGTATACTTTGGGCTAATTTTACGTTTTTATCACAATACTGGAGAAGTATTAGGAAGCTATTATTTTGTCAGCTTTCTCATTTAGCAAAGCAGCTTCAATTTATTAACAGTGTGGAGTGTGAATGAATCAATATGTTTCATTGGGCAATGTGTCATTTGTTAATCGGATATTGATGAGATTATTGACGCGCAGCTAATTAATCTCAAACCCTGTGCTAGCCTTCATATGTTTCCTTAATTATGTTCTTCATCTTAGTCTTCCAACTTTGGCATGCAGACGCCGGCTTGTAGACAGTGAGTGAAGTAAGCTGTCAGAGTGTTTTTTCACACATTTACAACCCCTTGGCAGCAAAATTATTTTCCTACTTGTAAATAGGTATCAAACAAATATTTAATAATATTTGCCAGAAGATTGATATTGATTTGGCAGGGAGTCACTCCAAATTAGCTTAGCAAGAGATCTTGCATCAGAAGAAGTGTGCTTAAATAGATATATCTAACGAGCATTAAATAATTATGAAACTATAAACCTGTAATCATCGGGAAGTACTAAAATTGCTTCTGTGCAGTCATTATCATTGAACTCCTGGCTAAAGACACATTCTATAATAGTTTAGTTTTCCCTCCCTGCTGCAAGAGGACAAATATATTTTGCGCTGTTATTTTATTTTACCAGATGGCCAAGTTCAGCAAAAGGAAAGCTGCTTTTTTCATGAGATATAAAGGACAGGAATAATTTCACAGGGTGTGACAGGGGTCACACACCCTAATTTCATGGGGTGCCAACTGAGGTCTGGCTGAGGAGGGGGCAGGCTGGGTAAGTTCATTTTCGAGCATCCCCTTCTGGCTGTGGGCACAGCCCTGCAGTGGGACACGAAGATGTGCCAAGAGCTGTTTTGCCCATTTCAGCTGGAGTCAGCTGAGGACATTGGCATCCCAGGCGCCACAGACAAAGAAAGCTGCAACAACACAGCTCAGTGGGGTAGCACTCAGCTAGAAACCCTTTGTGCTACCTACTCTGGCACAATAGCTTTAATGGAGATACGATTTGCTTATTGTAGTCATATTTTTAACCCCACAAAAACACACCCAGTGGGACTAGGAAGTAAAGTAAATCCCGGTAAGGCCTCTGCTAAGTAAAACACATCTGGGCTATATATGAAAGGGTCTTCTCCAAATGGCAGAAAGAAAGATGCTGAATACATTCTAATTTATGAAAACTATCACTTAATGTGTCTACTTCACCTCTACAATATCTGCCTCAAGCACCAGAATGATGTATTTATTTTTTTTAAATAAGGGATCTGGAGCACTCTTGAGTAAAATTATCAGTGTTCAGCTGTAAGGAAATGAGAGGGCAAAGGCAGGTTTTATTCCCCTACTAGCTTAATGCCTAGCTTGATTTTTAAGGAGGAAGAAGAAATTTCATGGGTGAAGACATAGTGGGCTGATGATCCTAGTGCAATTAAAAATCTGCCTGGTACGTTCTTGCCACAAACCTTAGATCACCAAGTTTAGAGTCAGGCAAGAAATTCCCTTAGATCCATTTAGGAATGACTGAGGGAGTAATTTTTGTCCCTGCCTGTAGCCACCAGGGTAACCTACCTTTGAAAATCACCTACTAGTGCAGGGACCCAGGACACTGATGTGAAGACCTACACTACAGTGCACCTAACCAGCCTTTATAGATCTCAACAGGGGTTTGGCACAGAATCTCAGAGCTCCATACTTACAAGCACTCAGAGAAGGCATTTTTCTCTGGATTAGTCATATGCTGTGACTATCAAGGTCTGAGTTTCATAACTTAGACAGCTCTTTCCAGTCCTCTTCCAAGTAACCCTAAGCTTTAGGCTTCCTACTGGCTATTTGCCCAACAGGTTTGAGGAGGTTAGGAGAGAACAGCACCTCTGGTACCTTGAGCCACGATTTGGGGTAGAAAGGGAAGGTCAAGGTAACTAACAGACAACAAAGAAAAGGTGGGTGGTTTTCCAAGTCAGTTCAGAATTGGGCCTTCCAGACTGGAAGGATAATTGGAAATAAATTGTGAGGTGAAAAGGGCCTTTAAAGAACCATGGAGATATTTCAGTACATCTCCAAAAGTTCAGACAACGGAACCAAGAATGGTCCTTAGCTTTCAAAACAAAATCATACAGGTAACAAGTGGTGACTCTGGGAGAATCTTTGTTACCTGTGTGTGCCTTATGTAGAGAATAAGATTACCAAGTTTCAGCTGGCAATGTTTCATCTTCTTTTAAAAAAACAGCCTTTAACAATGCTGCCACAGAGCTCCTAGTTTGTATATATTGAAAGAAAGCCAAAAACCTACACAGAAGAACTGCACAGATCACTGTGTCTTGCAAGTTTAATCAAATCCACTTGAATATATTTCTTATCTTACAGTACAACGGTTCCACCCCAAAAAAGGAAATCAATGCCAATTTTATTCCATATTTATAGAGATCCTTCTAACGGGAATCAACGGGCTTCTAAATCTCAGACAACCAGCACTGACTTTGTCGGTAACCTTCAGCATCATAACAATATTCAGAGTTGTTCAGTTCATTTTTTTCAAAGTGCTGACCAACAGGTTTATGTTGTGATTTATTTTAGAGAAAGCAAGAATGAAAAAAACTTCATTTGATTTGACATTACAGCAGTAATCGTCCTAATTGGCCTTTGTTTCTGTTTGTCATCTATAATTATTCTCTGCATAAATTATCACGTTTGACTACAGCATTTATGATCAGTGAGTTCCTTAATATGTCATTATCAAAACCTTTACAGTAATACATTTATTCAGTGAGCTGAAAATGCAACCTGAATGTAACACATATTTTGTTAAAATCTTCTAGAAATTATGAAAAGAATAAAAATACCTATGTTTTTCCTGGGCATCCTATATTGGCAAATGATGATATGTAAAGCACTCTGTTCACAAGAGAATTCACAGCATCCCAAAACAAAACAACTAACCCTTACAACACCAAGTTAACCAGTCCACACCAAATCAAGTCACATCGTGTCCCCTTACCTTTAGAACAAAAAGAAAAAATCCAAATCACAATGTGAAAGTAAAACAAAAATTTTGCAATTCTTTTCTTTTTTTTTCAAAACACAGGTTCTTCCATCAATATTCACTTCTCAGTCAGACCAAAACCCTAACATTATTTGCACTGCTGTATGGGAAAACTTTTTTCTACATAGAAGTGGGGTTATTGCTGGTGGTGTTGGTGTTTCCTGTGGACATAACAGCCCTGGGAGAGCCATCCCATCCAATGGCACTTCCCAGCTAATCGAGCTATGGCAGAAACAACATGACTTTTCCACGGTATTGTCTATTCTGCTCCATCGGGAGTCAGACATGGTATTTTATTCTCTTTATAAGCCTTAAGATATTTCTGCCATCTACGAATGCTGTTACACTCCCAAAAAATTATTATAATTTTCAAACATCTTGCACAGTTGCTACTTTATGGGTCTAGTCCCAGTTTTTTCCCAAGTGCTAGTGCTTGTTTGAATCTTTCAGTTTGCAGTGTTTTAAGAGAGTTGAGAGCAATTACTTACTTTTTTCCTAAAATACTACATGCACATGATCATTCTGTACCATGTCTAAGGAGTCATTCCCTTCCTAATTCCCCATTAAAGCAAAGTTATTCCAGATTCCCATCAGTGAGAAAACAGAGGGTCTGCATTTGGATGGTGTGATTTAACACTGAAATAGGAAGCCTTCTAATAGTAGGAATACACATTGCCTTCTAAACAAATATCATTTTAATTTTGATCAGAGGATTTAAGAATCAGAGCCAGAAGTCAAGGCCAGCCTGTGTTTCCATTTTTACACCTGCGTCACTGTGTTGCTTATTTTTCAACAGAGCTGCTCCTAAAGTGGGGTAAGTGACAGGAGAATTGTGACCCATCAGCACGGTTTTTCTACAAACAAAGCTCTTTAATACCCTTTCTCTGAATTTCCCTACATGCCACACATTCTACCCAGTAAACTCTACATTTTCAAAGTCTATTCTACATTTTCTTAATTCTAATTAAACAAATCTTAATCTTGACTTTAATGGCTGCAATTATGATACTTCATTATGTTAAATGTTAGTTGCAACATAAGAATAAATTGTATAAACAGTTTAGCTGCAATTGCATGGAGTCTAACTGTACATTACTCATTAACAAGATGTGGGTAGCAGCAATTATAACATTTCCTCCTAATGTCCCTATTTATTGAGTCTCAGCAGCAAGCCCCCTTTTCACAACACACACTGATTGACGATAGCAGCTTTTGTACTTGTGAAGAACAGGCACAGGAACCTGCTGTGTGCCTGTAACTCAGATCGATGGAAGTACACATTAGCTCTTAGCCTCACAGGCCGGAGTTCCTGAAGGTCAAAATAGCCATCAGCATCACTGTAGGGTACAGAAATCATTTCACAAATTGTGAACAAAAACAACACAACTAGCTTTGCAGTTTGATTATTGTTTATAGATACAGCAAGCCAAAAATTAAAGCATAGCCTTGAGGCAGCGTAATTATTTACAGCTGAAGACTCATATCATTATTAGCATGCTCCTAATTGCTTGAAGTTATATCAATGTTAGCAGATTTAACACATTTTTGATAAGAGGCATGGAAATTGTTTTCTCTGCATATGGAATGCTGGATCACTTCTTTATTTTTTAAAGTCTTCCCTCCTCCTCTTTCTTTCAAACTGGCCCTTGTTTGCAATTGAAAAAAAGCCCCACACCCATAAATTCTCCTTTATTCTGTATGTCTGTAACTATCACTGCAGTACTTTGTCATGTTTCTGTGGAACCATATATTTGAATTTAGCTGGACTAAAATCGTGCCAGGTTTCGGCTTTCGCTAACAATGGACTTGATAATTTCACATCAATATCAACTAACTAGAGAATAAATCACTCTTTGCTTTGGGTGACACATCCTAATCTATTACTTTTTCCTACGGTGCTCGAGCCAAATCCAGCTGAAGGAAAGCAATGTGGAGAATCTCACGGTGTGAAGAGACATCTGCATCAGAGACTACCTCACAAACACCTATTTTGGAGACAGAAAAGAGATATCTACTACTACATCACTGTATCCAGTACCCCTGATCTACAGAAAAGGCAAATTAAGTTCGCCACTAATAAACCAGAGCAACAAATAATTTAGGAACTTTTTATATCGATCAACCTGTAACTTGTCACCTCAATTCATTCCTCTCATTCAAACCAGGAGAGCACTCAAGCACTGACAGGGGCAAAGCCTTGAACCACTGCTGGCCAGACACCAGGAGAGGCGAGTCAGTGCTGGGGAGGGCAGGAAGCCAGAACTGTCTGGGAGGCAGGCTGGGGATGCTGATAATAAAGATGGGGAAAATTCCCCTTCCAGCACTGAGCAAAGGGTGTATGAGTAACTCTTAATTTTAACATTTCTGAGGTCAAGCACACTATTTCAACATAATGTACATAACGCAGCGCAGACTTCTCAAGGAAAAGCAAATACAAATGTGATCTTACTTTCCTTGTATAACTTCCTTCACGTACTTATGTAGAGCACTTCAGTTTTAATCTCCACATCAGGTATTTCTACTTCTTGAGTCACACTGGCTGGCAGCAGAAAGAGCCTGTTATTTTGTGATGGGAGCAAGCGAAAAGCAGTGGGTACTGCCCATGGACCTACAGCGGTCTCCATTTCACTCTACACAGCAGTGCGGATACCTTGGAAAAACCACCTTCCCCAGCAGGGAGAGCTCAACCCAAAATTGAGAAGCAGCAGCAGACAGGAAGAGGGCTGATAAGTTTTGCTTTTCTTAGCAAAGTGAAGGCTGTCAGGGACTGGACTGGCACCAGGGGTGTGCAGAAAGGTAGAGTAGGGTCACTTTATTTCTATCTATGTTACATAGAGACCACACCTCCTGTGATGCAACTGGCAGGGATGCTGAAGATCCCAAGCATTTTTCCACTTCTCTCCTAAGCACAAGCTAAATTATATGTGCAGAATTTCAAAGCAATTAATTACATCCTTCCATAAATTTTGGCTCTGCTACCTAAAGATTCATTTAATTGGGCTAATTGTTTTATGGAAGTGTAACAAAGAACAGGTCAAATAATTACGGACCAGGCTCTTTCAAAATAATGGTCCAACTGCTGAAATTTGCAGCATCTGGCTTCTGAGTGGAGTAATGTTAGATGAATTATACATTATAGTCCAGTGAGGAAAATCTTCCATTTTTGTCCGTGAAAGGGGAAATAAAAGACTGCAATAGCATGTGAAACTGTCATAACAGCTTTTCACGGTTGAGACACATTAAATTACCAGCAATCAATATCCTGAGAAAAACTTAAAAGAAATAGATTTGCTAGGAAGGAATAAAGAAGTGCACCCAATTTTAACTGGGAGCTTTATTTAGCCCAGCACTAAAGAAGTTGTAACAGCTGCATAGATTGAAGCTGAAACGGGGAAAAAAAACCCTAACCTACCAACTGCACAGGGGACTTTGGCTGGGAACAAAAGGATGCAGATTTTAGGGATTAATTTTCTTACACACAGTACTCAGAGAAACGGAAAGCAAGGGAGAAGCTTATGTAAGCCAAGTAAGAGCATGTCTTGAGGCTGCAGAAGACCAACTCTTCGCTATTCCTCTGCCATATATTTTTAAACTAAATGACTGCCTGTTGTTCCTCACTAGGTGCTTGGTAGTCTTGGCATCTTACAAATGGATCTTCTGCAACCCAGCCTGATTTCCCGAGCTGACAAGTCACAGATCCTGTGATGACACATGGGTTTTCTGCTGCGTGACTCGTGTGCCTAGTAGTTCTTAACAGTTTTTGTTTTCCGAGTCTAGCTGGAGTCGCACGGCGCTAACAGTCAAAGAGAGCTAATACAGTAAATGGAAACTGCTGTCAGTATGAACCAGATTAGTCAATCCCTATAGCACAAGTGAATTTCAGATAGCAGCTCAAGCATGACCACTATGATCACAGCCTAGTGTTTATGTATACACAGAAACAATGAAGTGGCCTGGCAATTACTGGAAATACATTCCTCAAGCTTTCAGGCTATGCCAAGCTTAAAATTGTGGTCAGCTCATGTGGGAGAAACTAGATCAACTTGGATTGCATTGTAGTAGTAGTAATTGAATTGTATATTTTGCCTTTCTATAAAACTTCCAGTGCTAAGTGCACGGCAGCCTAAACGACCGTGACATATAGTGCTCCCTGTGCCTCCAAATCTCGCAGGTACGGATCCGTGCCATCTCTTCCCTTCTCCTGCATGCCCTGCTGGCACAGCCAGACACCGTGCACCACCCTGCCTCTCCAAAGCCGGCAGGGAGCCAGATCCAAGCCTGAAACAGTTGATGGTGGAGCCCCTGGGATTTGCTGTGACTAGCGACGGAAAAAAGCACGAGTTGGAGCAGAGTCTGGCCCTGCCCCAGTCAACAGGAGCTCTGCTGTTCCCTTCAGCTGGGCTGGGGTCACAGCCTGCAAGTTTGCACAAGCAGCTGACAGTTTGGTGATTAGAACATCTACCTACCACAGTGAAGTTTGCAAAATAAGACAAGAAATGCCAGCTTTTTTCTTTTTATTTTTCTCCTCCCCTAACTACTCTGTCATCAATTTTTTCTTTTGCAAGTTCTTGGTCTTTTCCAGCCTAAATGATTCTATGACTCTGGCCTTTACAGCTCCTTTTCTCTTTATCTTAGTATTTCAAGTAATTCACTTACATTTTTATATATATATAAAAATGTATTTTTAGATATGACAAATACATATATTAAATCATTTCCTTGTCCCATGTACTGCACTGACCCATGGTCACCCTGGCTGCTGGCAAAGCTCGGCCACCCTCATCCTGTCCTCAGCACCTGGCTGGGGTCCCAAAACACTTCACTCTGCTCACTGAGCCACTCACTCACCCCAGCCTTCCTCAAGATGCCCCACTACAGTCATTCAGGCAATGAACTCAAGTCCACTTTCATAATATTTTAAACTTTTTGACTTCTGGTAAAAATACTGCCCATTCTTTAGTTTTCCTCCTTATTTGGTAAGTCAAAAGATTTCTGCAGAAAGTAATTTGGCTAAGGTACGTAAGGTGGTAAGTTTCAAAAGCAAGTTTTCTACATAAAGCAATTTTCAAGAGAATTTCTAGCTCAACACAAGTTTAGTTAGTTAAAACTCTTCTCTTTGCAGCTTCTCTACCTGCTATACCAAAGGAACAAAACACCAGAAGCAAACACTTCCTCACCGCTCCCTGACAGACGAAAGATAAAATGCATGCACCTATGTACAGAAAGAGCATATTAGATGATTTTTTTTTTGAAAGTAGAATTGCATAACTCCAGACTTATGGAGGAGCTCCTACCCCTTCCATTCCTGTTTTCCAAAATTTCTAAGCTGTAGTATCTATTATGTCTAGCAGTTTACCCTGTTTCACCTAGCAAAGCAGTCTACTTCATTTTTCTTACTTAAAATTCAGTTCTACTTCCCAGTATCTAGGCAGGTCCATCAGAAAGCAACAACTGGGCTGGAAAAACCAAAGACAAGCTATAATTTAAACAAAACCTGCATCAATTTAAATCTTCTATTGTATAATACTAGTATTTCACTTAATACTTGGCTAGGCTTCTTAAATACTGAAATTCATGTTGGAGGGAACATGGGGGACGATATACAAATTTTACTTGCTCAAGGGAAGAGGGCAATATTTACCCAGACATTTTTGGACATTCCATAATGCTTTAACTAGAGTAAAGCTTTCCGTTACATAGTTCTCTCCTCTGAAAATACATCAATATTTCTAATTACAAAGCTGTGCAGGGAAGAACGCTTATGTTGTATACCAAAGTGGAGGAGACTTCTACTGGAGGAAGAGAAATGATATTTCAGAAGTTGACTTTTGTTGTACTCTATCATTTGGCCCCCAGATCAGAACAAATAAACCATTTTCATTGATGTTGCTTCCTCCAGCCACTTTTTCTTGCAGAAATTTGTTCTAAGGCGTTTCCTGTCAGTGCTTCCCATCGTTCTCCAAAGTTTGCATTTTTTTAATATATATAAATTTTACTGTCCATGGTAATAAATATCATTTCTGTCATCTGCAGTTATCAATATGTCTCAGAGACTGCTTTTCCATCTCATGTGGTTGTGACAAGCTTTCAGATTTGGCTCCCAGCACTGATCCCTTCTTGGCTCAAGAGCAAAGTAAATCTGCAATAGCCATTAACTATTACTTTAACTAGATCTAAGGCTTCAAGAACCCTACTGCAGTCTCTTAGCTCACTGTTGCACAAAGAGCTGCAAATGCCAGAACAATGATAACGTCAAATAAAAGTGATATTTCCTGAAAAGTTACAAGGTGTAATTGTCAAAATCCTTTCCATTGCACTGAGCATGAATTTCACAGCTATAACAATGATGCTGGAGCTATAGAAATAAACCCAGAGATGAAGCCATACATAAAATTATGGTACACGTCCGATGGGATGGAGACGCATTTCTCAGTCCCCTGTTGTAGGGAGATTCCCAGCTGCAGCCAGGACACACAGCAGGATGGGACTCCAGGCAGCCGAAAGGACAGGCACACACCCAAGTTGGAAACCCACATGGATAGAACAGAAGCATATGCAGAGCGAAGCACGTATCTTTGAGTTGGGCATCAAAGTGGAGGGGTACGCGACTTCAGTGAAACACCTCTAAACAGTAACAAAAGCACTGCTACACAGACGTTATTATAACTACTCATGTAAGAGAAATCTGAGACTTACATGATTGAGCAGGTGAAAGCCAGAAGAAAAATACCCCACAGCTTAAACTCTCTCCTCTTGCATGCACCAAGAAGGATTTATATATCTATATAATATAGACTTCTTACATTATTCAGCCGATGGTCTGTAATTAGAGATCAAAAAGCATTCCCACAGTTCAAGATACATGCACACATAGTATTCTGCGTGTCGCTATGCCCAAAAAGAACATTTCCTCTGTCACATTACAGCGAAAAACCAGTGCACATTTGCTAGAAACATAAAATATTTGTATCTCCAACACTAGATCTTCTTCACCCTGTCTAAAGTAAAATCAGCTTTTACACCTGACCCTTCTTAACTTCAGTTTCACTGTGAGTTCTGGTAGAGAAGCCAGATACGCAATGTATGTGCCCCTCTGGTGATACCTATGGCTTAAGACAGACTATTTGAAACAGAATCAGAAATCTCCTTTCTCCTTCCTGAAAAATTTTTTAACTTCCCCCACATTTTCCTGTTAAAAATAACATAAAGTGTTATTTTTATCATGGGTTACAGCTTTCTCATTCCCAGAATAGGATTTGTAGGAGAACACCCAGGCAGAGGGAAACCTGCTTGCTTGCATTGCTCAGCTTGCTGCAGCAGCTGCTCTGTTTGACAGCTGAAAACTGCATTTTCAGTCACCAGTCCTTGCAACTTTTCAGAGCTCTTGCGTCAGCTACTGCAGGCTCTGGAAACTGGTGCTGGGGAATTCTGTGCAACGGCTGGGAAATGGAAAGGGAAGCCCTAAGCAACCATGTAAAACACAAGTGTGGGGCCACAGCTTGTCAGTATGGCCATGGATGTGTCTCAGCCTCTGTCTCCGCCAGTTCAAAGACCACAGGTAGCCTCTCTCCCACAGAGCTTGTTCCAGGCAGATGTTTGTATAGAAAGTAGGTACAGACAAATGTCAGCATCACTTAAACAATGCTTAAACATGTGTTTATTCACGCTACAGACGTCCCAGCACTGCAATGATGTGCTTGTCCCCAACACTTCAAAGAGGCCCTCAGAAGCCAGCTCTTTGTGTGGTGTGGCAGAGGCAGCATTGTTCTCATTACCACTCACAGAACTTGTATCCAACCATTAAATTATATAGCTTTCATCTGTTTCTTAAGACAAGGCTAATGCAATCATGCCGAGTACGTGCATGTGTGTGTCCATCCATATATCTCCCAGCAATTTTTGAGCATCTGCCTGACTTTGATCACTGCTGGCAGAAGGTCGGAGACTTTGACAACACCAAGCTCATGAAAGCTGTCAGGAAAATGAGCACCTGGTCTGAAGCTAGGAAAACCTACTTACAGTCCCAAAGCAGAAAAATCTTCCCAGCTCACCCTTGGACTCTAAAGGATCCAATATGAGTCACAAGACCAACAGAAACGAGGCTCTGCCAGCGCTACGGTTTGTTGAAGCATCATGGCATAGCAGCAAGGGACACCATGAGCTGTGGCCTTCCAGAGGTACCTTGGTCACCCAGGGACCCCACTCTGCCTTGAGCCAAGGGCTTCAATAGCCCTTGGTCAAGACAGTTGTCTCACACAGCTCTTGTTATTCTAAAGAGAGACAGAAACACCACATATCTCACCCATATCACTGCTGGTGACTCCAACATGCCAGCTGAACCATCGAGGATTCGTGCCGTAACTCTCATGGACCACAAGGAAATCTCAGTCTTGCAGGTGTCAACAGGGGCTTCAGTTTCAGAAGAAAACAGAGCTGGAAGAGGCATATGTGTTGGGGAAAAATATTAGTGGTGAAGAACGTGTCATGAGATACTTTCTTGCAGATATTTCTTATGGAAAGGAAAAGGAATACCTTTCCGTGAAATCAGCTATAAAGATAGTTTAAAAAAATCCAAAACAACACTGCAATTATTCGGGATTCAAACTTCTACATTCACACTGTAAATAGATTTGGATTTTTTTATCCTCTTCCCCTGAGTAGATGCACAGTGAGCTGGGAAGTCAATCCACACACACAGCATGATCCCACAAATACTGCAGAGTCTGTTCAAGTCCTCTTCCTGGTCTTAGAGCTGCCAGCTGCCTCTAAATGTATCAAGAGCATTACAACCAGCAGAAGACCAACAGGCGTGGAAGTTGTCTCCCTTAAAATATATTCTTGTTACTCAGCTTCAGAGGACCTATGCATAAGATTTAACCTCACTAGAAGGTCACTCTGAAAATGCTACATTTATAAACATAAATGTATGCACTTGCACCTATGTACAGACAATATGAACAGAGTCCCAGCACAACAAACATGGCCAGCTGATATACCTTTGCATGCCACGCACAGTGACGTTCTCACAGCTGCCAGAAGAGCACTCTTTTGATACAAAAACTACAGAGGTGAACTTCAGCTATTTTTAATGAAATACGGTGAATGCTGCTTCTGGCAAGTGAACTACAAAAGCTAATATTTAAACAGCAGTAGCAATAAAAGGTATTAGTTCCAAGCAGTAGAAAAGATTTACATTAAGAAAAAGAAAATTCTTTTCTCCCCCCCCCCCCAGATTNNNGTTTTCACCTCCCCCCCCCCCTTTTTTTTTTTCCTTTTTCAGAAAAATTTGTGGCTTCAGGTAGTCACTCACATCAGTAGGGGCTGTGTTGTGTTTGGTGGCTGCTGCTTGGGCACATGAGTCTAAGTCCTAGCACAAATCAGATTTTCAATTCCCCAGGCTGCCTTAGCTCTTGCCCATTTTTCAATTTTTTTAAATCATCTTAGTAATGTTTCCATAAAAACAAGTGAAGTATCCCCACATCCCATCCTTCTTCCCTCACTTCAGCTGTAAAGTCTGTTCTATTCAGACAACAAACTGAAAACTTTTTTGACTGGTTTAAAAGTCAATTTAAAAAGCATTTTGCTCACACTTTTTTTTTATTTAATGTGAAATATTTTATATTGTTTTATTTTGTTCAACAAATCACTGAAAGGCAAAAAAAAACCCCTTTTGCTTGCTATCTATGTAAGTCATCACAAAACTGTTTCCAAGAAAATTTCACAGAAGATTGTTTAAATCCTAGAAAACTCCATCCATACCTTCATTTCTCGATCAGTCAAGGCACCCTAATGCATAGGTAGTTCCCAGCTAGCCTTCAAAGCCAGCTGCCACAATACCTGCTAGTGTACTGTTGGGGTGCTGGTATTTCCATTTGCAACTGGTGTATCTTGCCACGCAATTTGAGCATTTCAAGACCTAAAACAAGGTATTTCAAGACAAAGGTGGCCATTCCATCAGTCGTAAAATAAGCCATTCACATTTTTAGTCCAAGTTAAGGCATCTCTCATATATCACATATACACCAAAGAACAGAGCTCTTGGAACTATGTCCATAGTATATCCCAGATATATCAGCAAGGTTAAATTCTTTAGTATTAACTTACTCCTGAAAAACATTTTGAAATTATTTGCAAAGGGCCACACATTAATTTCAATTTAAATTATTCAATATTATTGTAAAATTTAAAAGATTCATTCCTGGTGTGATACCCAGCAAGCACAAACGTAGGACACAGATCTCGTCGTTCACCTGGTGCAACGCTTCCTTCAACACGCATCACGTGAAGAAGCTGAGGGGCAGACACTGATCTCTTTACTCTTGTGATCAGCGACAGGACTCAAAGAAATGCCATGAAGCTGGGTCAGGGGAGGTTTAGGTTGGACATCAGGAAAAGGCTTTTCCACCCAGAGGCACTGGAACAGGCTTCCCAGGGAAGGGTTCACAGCACCAAGCCTGACAGAGTTCAAGAAGCATTTGGACAATGCTCTCAGACACATGGTGTGAGTCTTGGGGTATCCTGCATAGGGCCAGGAGTTGGACTCATTGATCCTGATGAGTCCCTGCCAACTCAGGATATTCTATGCAACTACTGGAAAGAGAAGCCTGGGAAAGGGAAGACTCCAGGGAGACCATAGAGCAGCCTTTCTCTTTCTAAAGGGAGTCTACAAGAAAGAAGGAGAGGAACACTCAACAAAGCCATGTAGAGGTAAAACAGGGGGGATTGGCTTTAAACTGACAGAGGGAAGATTTAGATTAGATACAAGGAAGAAATTTTTTACTGTATAGGTGGTGAGGCACTAGAACAGGTTGCCCAGAAAGGTGTGGATGCCCCATCCTGGCAGTGTTCAAGGCCAGGTTAGATGGGGCCTTGAGCAAGCTGGTCTAGTGGAAGGTGGCCCTGCCCATGGCAGGGATGTTGGAACTAGGTGATCTTTAAGGTCCCTTCCAACACAAACCGTTCTATGATTATGATCTTGTTCAGATTAAGTGCTATGCTACCATTAAAATCAAGAGGATAGTAATAAAAGTAGTTTATTTCTTTGGAGCTGGTCACATCAGAAAATAAGTGGAGGGAAATGATCCATCTGGCTTAAAATAAAGAAAAATAAAAGCATGATGCATCAGATAGGTTTCAATGGGCTTTTTAAGTCAGAAATTTATACAATATTATACAAGTAAAAGCAGCATTTTTTTTTCCTCTGCTTTTATTTATAAATTGTTAAATAAATAGAAAAAATCCCACCTATATATCTGCATGTGGTTTCAATAATCAGTGTGATGCACCATAAACTGAGAAAAACAAAATTTTCACTTCCCTTCTGCTCCAGTGAAAGTGCAGTGCACAAGTTGTAGCCAATGTTCCCGGCCTCCCAGGTAAAAATTACATGGACTGAAGGCAGCCTGAAATTCCCTTGTCACATTATTATCTCTAAGTTCATATGAAGCCCTGTAATTAAAAACAGCTTTTAAATTCCAGTGAAAAGTGAAAGGTCTTAGATAGTCTGATGAAAGTGAAATAACAAACAGGCCAAGAAAAAAGGAAATTGGAAGTTGCTGTCTCTTAACCTAGCTGAATTCCTGGGGAAGCAGACAGAAGGGGAAGGCTGGCCAGGCTGCTATTTTCGGTGGAGTGGTGGACATGCCTAGCCTACGTAGACCACAACTGGCCCCACACAACTCAGGGAAACACAGTGCACTCAGTTTTCTCATAGCTGTGAGCACAAGCCCCTCACATCGCACACAGACAACACCTAAAGCCTGATTCACACCCAGTGCAGGTGAATAGCAAGGGTGAATTTGTCTTCTGGATCCTATTTTCTTGTCCTGTTCCTGTGTCCAAGCAGAGCTTAAGCAGCTATGCCAACACATGACTACTATTACATTCAGGGGGTTGCTGCCACAGCTATGTAAGCCCTGGGGCAAAATAGAACAACATAATCTCCTTCTGGTGAGTATTTCCAGCTTAACATTAATGGAAGCTCCGGACAAAAATAAGAAATGCGTCTTTGCAGCTACTGGGACTACTGGATTTTCTCCTCCATGTTTGCTTGGTGGTTTTGAATTAAATCAAATTGGAGGGCTGGGAACGAGCACTCTCCCAAAATAGCGCAGTTCAGTCTCGTTGCAGGGAAATCGTGGGTCTCCGATTTCTGCTGTGGACACGGCCTCTGACTCGGGGGTGCCAGGCTGAAGTCTCCCGGCACAATTTCGTCAAAACCTCTTCAAGTCAAGACAAAAGTAAATCCATGAATGCTCCTTATTGCAAGCGTCTCTGCTGAATAGCTTGGTATTGCCCTATTCCCTATGACAATGGAGTTAAGGGAATGAAACATGTTGTTTGGAAACAGTAAAAAGCTGTCAGCAGTAACCACTGTCAATACTCATGCTGGGCTAAGCTTGGTACTCCTGCTTGTCATTTATTTATTTACTTATTAAAAAACATGTTTGATATAAAGCAGATCTGTATGCAAGCAACAATGCCAAACTAATAAACCAGTGATTAATTTTGTTCTTGTCCTAGGTTTGTTTTCTTCTTAATAGTCTACGTAAATACATTAGAGAAAACATTCATTTGCCTAGACTTTATGTGGTATGAAGCAAACCCAGAAGCATTTTGCAAAGGCAGCTAGTTGTCACAGAAGAACTGGGCGGGCAAACAGAAAAGAAAGACATGAAAACATATGCAGAGCGCTGCATGAAAGCTGTAGAAAGGAACAAGAGACATTACAATTAAAAAAAAAATTGCTCAGCATTTTTTAAAATGCTGCCAGTCTAAGAAATGGTGTTACAGTCTTCAGATGGCAAGAAATAGCCAGATGGGGAAAAGCAAAACAAGAAGCTATTAATAATTTTAGAGACAAGAATAAAAAGGAATGTTTTGATGGAGGTCTCCAATGGTCGCTTCATATAGACAGAGGTGCTTAAGATTTTAAATACATTAATTGCATGTTTTCCCTCTAACAGCCAGCACAAAAGGCATAACTCATATAAAGAAATCTGAAACTTGTCACTTGCTTTTATTTCTGTGCCTGGGCTGTAGCAGAACAGTGCTGGTAGCAAGTTTTCTCAGATTGTTTCTGGTGCCACTAGCTTCCTTGTTCCAAGACAGTAAAGGTTATGCTCCTTCCCAGGAGCAAGGAGGAAAGCCATTCATGGAGTGCAAGAGGGCTGTTAATGCTGCACGACCGGTCAGAACACTCCAGGTCTCAGAATGTTCTGCATACTTCTCCTGCTAACAGTTTTACAGACAAAGAAGAAGAGAACTCACATTGCCAAATTGAGTCCCCCCTCATAAAAATTCTTTAAACTGCAGCAAAGCTTGAGAAACAGGGAACAACATCGCGTTCCATCTCCCTTTGGGGCAAGGGCAGCAGAGGACCCACTCCTACTGTTTTTTTGCATGCCCTCGGTTATTGCCAACTCCAGTGGCAGTTTGGGTCATGCAAAAAATACAAAAATAAAAACATAAAATGGTCATGTTCCCCACACTTGATGGTGGGAGATAAACAGCCCGCTAGGAAAAGCTGGAAGCAATAGCATCACTTCCAAGAGGTGCAACCTCAATCCGCTAGGAGGTCATTTTAAAAAAAAATGCCTAGAAAACATTTATATTCTATTATACTTACATGTATTTTATTACACAATAGAAAAAATATTGTGCATTTAATTTTTTGCCACATAGTATTGGAAAGCTATTTTAAAAATGCTTTGAAGAACACTCCAAAATGTTACTGGTATTGTTTTCATAATTCCAACTTAGCAGGCTACAGAGAAGAAAATGTTAATGAATAAATTAAAGTAACTTCTACTAAAAATGCCCTAGCAAGTAATTTTTCTGAAAATTATATAAACACTGTCATCCTGTCAACCCAGATATTTGTATGGCCACCTAGGCCACACTGCGTAAAAGCCTTCCCATTTAAGAAAATAGGTCCAAAAAATCAAGGTGTCTTAAACCTTTCAAGCCTATAAGAAAAATACCATGGTTAGTGACAAGCAAACTTACTCTATTTTACACTGTGCATGTGAATCAGTGTACAAGATGCTGGCACAGAAGAGAGACAAATTCAAAGCCAAGACCTTTGCATTTTGTTCTGGATAAGGCATGGGGCTATCCTATCCTTGGAAAAGGATGATTTAGTAGCCCAGCATCATGTCCTGCCCCAGGAGTCTCTCTGTACTGCTTTCACAGCTTTTGGTTTCAGTGAAGCATAACCAGCACTGGTAGGAAGTTGTTGCCAAGGTTATCTCTAGTAACTAAATCCAGCCTTTATGTGGTTTTAACAGACAATTTGAGATGGAGACAAACAATTTCTTCAGGGAGAGCCAAATAGCTGACTTCCAGGGTGATGTAATCCTGGAAGGTCTTTGCAAAGTAAACGCGTAAGCACCACAATCTCTGCTGTTGGGGTTTCCCCCACTTCCCCAGAACATGGGATGTAGGAGTGAAAGTCTTCAAGCATACAGAGAACAAAGTGCAGCCTGATAGCTCCAGGTGTACTGGTACCCAAAACAGCAGGGGAGAGCTAAGAATGTTCCCTTCCAAATAATACAGAATTTCCAGCTCTCGCTCACAGTGACGACTCTCACGATTACAGTCCTGATTCATCACTGTAAAGACCATGCAGCTCGTGCAAGGGAATTCCAGATACAGAAGAAATGGCTTCCAGGGCAAACACAACCAGAGGCAGCCACTGAGGCTGGGCTGCACGGGGATCGCCAGGAGCCACGTTTGCCCTTGCCACATTTCCCAGCATGGGGCAGCAGTCAGAACGAGGGTGAGATGGGAAGTCACCCTGCAAAGACGCTTGTCCAAGTGCTCTGAGATACCCTAACTCATCCACAGTTGAGCAGGAAGAGCTGCACTGTTGAAATACAGATAGTATTTGATTTTCAAAGTCATGATGGCAAACCAGGTATCAATGCCCACTCTTTCCACAAGTTTGTATTGAGAGCATTCCTGCCATAACTTTGATAAACAAATTCAGTATACATCTTAGCAATTTTAAAAGTTCTGTGAATTACTGCATTTTGAATTTTCACCAGTTCCCCTGAAACCTTTAAGAATCTATTAAAAAGTTTTAAATCTTGCCTTGGCTTGCTTTCCCCACACCCATTCTAACTTATAATTTTTACAGTCCACACTAAATAATCAATATTAGTTAAAATCTTCAGTTCTCTCTAGAGGACAATGCCCTCCAGGTTTTATAATAAAATACCACAATGTTCAATCAGACTTGTATATCACAGATATATATTGTAAAATAAACATCTGAGGGCAGCCATGATTGAATCTCAACTCTGTAGAGCCAAGAATTATTCACTGCCTTTCAGAAAGCAGATGATATTTATTCTTCCCTAAAGTTTGTGCCTTGTGAACAACATTTCTGTCACACATCCTTCCCAGGATTACAATTCATTCTTCGATAGCTCTCTATGATCCCTTATCTCAGTTTGCATGACATGCAATCATTCAAAATTGCAAACTGAATTTAATTGCCATAGACAAGTGTTAATAGATTTTAATAATGCTTTATTAGACTTGATGCAAATTGGACTGCTCTGAAAAATCTGAATAAAATCAAGGCTTTAGCAGCAATTTCCTCCCCTATGTTGTCTTGAAACACAGAGCAGGAAGAGGAAGCTTTGATTAGTAGTTTCTGATGGAATCTGATGATGAAAATGTTCTTCTTATGAATAGATATAGGTGACAAATATTATCTTTAAACCTGTACATTTCATCATTCATTAACTAGCACTGAGGGCTTTTCCCAGGGGATGATTTAATATTAATACCAGCCAACAGATTTTTTTACATCAGGATTTCTATCTCTATAGAAGTGTAGATGATGTTTCAGAACAATATTATGCTGATCACACTTTAGAGTATTCAGTTAACACACACTTTGGTACATAAACAAATCAATCAAGTAGTGAGGAAAAAAGTAACATATGAGTGGAGATTTCTGAAAAATTAATACAGAAATAATTCAAAGTAATCTATTCTACTAAGTAAATCTGAGTTAAAATTACGATATAAAAGCTATTCAAGACTAATAACCATTGCTTTATTCTTCAATCCCTTTTGTGCTGCTTTTCCTTCAGGACAAAATCTTACGATGTACGGAAGGTTTCCATCTGCAGGACAACTTCTTAGTGTCAGTAGGAGAGGCACACAAATCAAAAACCACAAATAGCCTACATGTATTTTAATTTTTTTTTAACTTATGAAAGAACAGTTACTTTAACTACATGACAGAAAGGAGCACACTCATGGGACTATTTTTAGTTCTGCTATTATTAATTAATACTAGATGGAAAATATTTCAAAATAGTCAGGTTTTTTCTGCCTACCCATGTTCAGAGACGCTGTAATTTGCACACCACATACACCATAGTTAGGGAATCCTTCCAGGGTAGTGTTCCTTTGGAAGCATTGCTGTTTCATGTTACTGACAAAGCTATCATATTTCTTCCTGAATCTATAAAGAAACATAAGAAAAGCCTAATGTCATAACTAGCCAAGGTGATGTAATATTACTTCAGGTCTTAGGAACAGCCAACCCAAATATTTTCTGTTGACAAGCTCCACTGAACAGCACAGGAGCCAGGCTTTACATCACATATGCCAGATAACACTTCCTCTCCTGGATTAGGAAAATCTACCAGAAGAGTATTAATAGTTGCTCCATTTAGAGATAAGGAGATCAAATTACCAAAATCTTACAGTGGTTTACTCAGAAGCAGTAAGAGCCTGGCTACATTTAAGTTGGTGGCAAAACTTCAACAGAAGTAGGATTCCACTCACATATTTACTAAGCCAGCTCAAATCCTTCGTTTTCCAATCCTTATTGCCCACCATAAAGCAATTACTAGGTATAAAACCAGCCTTTCCTTACGAACACAGTGCAAATCAATAGAACTTTAAAATTCACATACAAGACAAACAAAGATCATTTGTAGCAGATATACAGCTCTGTGGCATGCGGTAGCTGTAATTCAGAATGTAAGAGAGCATTTAAAATAAAAACAAACACGAACCAATCCTACCACAAAGCAAAGCTGAAGAGCAAACCTAGAGTTTGAAATTTTTAAATTAAAACAGATTGAGGCCATTTTTGGTAGAACACTAATTTCAATCATTTTAAAGGAGGTATGAGAGAGCACAAAGGAGCATGAGTCTTACCACTGAAACTATGCAGATACCTCGCATTTCTCTCTTCTTGGGAAAGCCTCCACCCACATACCTCACCTGAGATTTACAGGCTCTTTCTGAGCCACCTGAGGTAGTCCTGCCACTGCAGCCAGGCCAGCTGCAGGGTGTGAGCGAGGCCCTCGCACAGCTCGTCACTTTCCTCATTAGTGCAAACCAAGAGCCTGTCACTGCAGTGTCACAGAGCCAGGGACACCGTGGGTCTGGGACAAGGAGAGGCTGGCTAAGTTGTACCGATGGCACGTGTGGTTCAGTTGCTTTGAGGGTCCTTTAATTGCATATAAGCCGACAACACGTAAAGCTAAAAATAAAAAAATATAGGTTTTTCAAATGGAAATGATGACTAACCCTTAACGATAATTAATACCAGACATTCTCAAAGACCTTTTTTCACCTACAAATGAAACTAATTACTAGGGCTTCTAGCTTATAGTTTTCTGTGTTGCCGAACAGCAGCAGCTGGGCTGTCTTTTTTATTTACTCTTGAAGAGCTTTCAGTAAATCTGTTTCAAATTTTGTTAACCCTACTCAACCTCCACACCCTCCCCTTTCTACTCCCCTCCACCCGCAATACCCATTCATGAGTTACAGCTGAGTAAAGTGATTTATAATAGTGCAATGAACTGCAAAACATGCTCTGGCAAACAAGCAAATTCCTCCGCCTTCCCTCAGATACCATCAGGTGTAACTGCAAATTCTGCCATACCCTTGTAGTACCGAGAGAGGAGATAAGCAAGACAGTGACTTTTCCTCCACCGACTTGCTTGCGGAGTGGGATGCAATGGAATTACACCCTCCTCTCCCAGTACTTTCCCCGTCATGCCCAGTCATAGTGCAGGAAGGGAGGAGGGTCAGCTAATCCCTGGGCTTCTTTTAAAGCCTCTCGGATACAGTGAAAGGAAGAAGGAGAAAGCCTGTTATCCTAACTTCAGGTTATATTTTGCAACCAAGAAAAACTTGCTGATTAGTGAGTGGTCCATAGGGGTCTTCAAATCTGAGTCTGCTTACAAATAGGAGCAGTGAGCTATGGTTTCCTCAAACTACCCAACATAAACGCATCTGGTTTACTGTCTGGGGCTTTTTTTTTTTTGTCTTTCCCCTCTCTGCAATATTATCATGCAGTAACTATCTGGACTGAAATAAAGCCATCCCACAAGAGTACAAAAACAGCTCTGCAGGGTGTATGACTTTATTGCAAGCCTGATACTTCATTTTATTTTACATCTTGACTCCTAAAGCTAGGTCAAATTCCCAACTTTCCTCAAATGGAAATAAGCCTTGAATTGAACTAGTTTTGAAGAACATTTTGTAAATGGGAACTACAAATACAAAAAGAAAAAGAACAACTAATTGCTGTTAAACTCTGTCGCAGCAGTACTGAAATATACAGCTGTTCCCACAGTGGACAGCACAGTTTGACTATTTTAGCCACACAAAGTCTGAAAGAAATTATTAGATGGTACAGGAAATTGAGCAGCTTTTCTAACTGGGAATAAATAAGTCAGAGACGATGTTGGTATAGTTAGTGTTGCGTTACGCAAGAGTGGGCTGTGTTAGGATGTATGGGTTTACTACCGGAAATATTTTTTTTTTTGTTTGCCTTTTCATACAGGGCCACAAGTCTCCTTTTCTGTTAGACCTCTGTGGATGATGAAAGGCAGTTTTGAAGGTTAAGTTTTGAAAAGCAGTCTGAAGGCAAGCATCAGCAGCGATTTGGAAATTCTCCTGAAGAAGGATCCAGAGTGTAGACAGCTTGCACCACACCTAAAGATGTCAACCCTAGCTTTTATCAACATCTTAAAAAAAAAAAAAAAAAAAAAGCAGAGTTTGCCTACTATTGGCAATAAGGCAGAAACTGCTTCTATCAGCACATCTAAACACAAATTGTCATGTTCACTTCAAATGAAGCTGAACACATTTAACTGGGTGGTCAGTCATTTGTGTATTTTATTTTATTTATCATTAACTTGTTAAACAAAAGGGAATCGAGAAAACCTTGCCTGAGTCCTGGATGAGACATTTCATTAACACATATCCACACAGAGGAAAGTTTTCCAGAAATGTACAGCGAAAACTTAAAATACTCATGTGATTGGAAAATGGGGAAAATCATCTAAGTGACACACAAAAAAATAGGACCATTTTAATCTTGCAGGCTTTTTTAAAACTCTTTTTGACAGTCCCTTCAGGAAGTATTTGCTGTTCAAGAAGTCGTTTTTCAGTGACTCTCTTATGGTAACTTCAGTCAAAACCAAGAGAACCGATACACCATCAGGACACCATAGCAAGGCTGCCTGAGCTATCATCATGACTTTTCATTTCTATTTTTGTAGTACCTGCTGTTATGGCATATTTGCAGTAGAGCTCAGCAATAGTCCTTTGAGTACAACAGAGCCCTTCTGATAACTCCAGCATTACTGCAAGCACCCATTCCTGCCGAGCAAGCTTTAGCCCTTGTGTATTTAAAGTTGTCTTACAGCTTGATCGGCTCAGTAAAACACACCAAGAGAGAGAAAAAAAAAAAAAAACATTGTAAAGCAGATCTTTCAATGTGTTCCTGAAATGCCACCCATGTTCTCACTATTAAGACAGCATTTTTACAGCATGGTCTTCAGCCAAGGTTGTGTTAAATCCCTGCATAAACTCAAGCCCTGACCTAAAAAATGTCTGCAGAGGATCTAGGCTCGGCATGGAGACAAAGCACTTGGGGCTCCACACATGCAGAAGAGCCTGTGTCCACAGGCAGCAGCCTCTGAGTCAGACACCCACCTACTGAGAGTGGTACGGAGTTCACCTCTGCATCACCCAAACACCGCAACGCTGTTCAGCAGCACCTCAGTAAAACCCAGGCAGCACATCTGTGCTGCGATTGAAAGGGTGCGTTTTGCTCTGGGAAGTAATTCCATTACAAACAAGACTACTGCATAGTTCTGCTTTGGGGCTGTGGCATCACAGCTTTTCCTCTGCCTCCACAGGGCCAACACAAATAAGAGAGGACAAGCAAGAGTGAGACCCTGCACTGCCAACACAGCTCTTCCTGACTTGCAGCCGCTTGCCCCCATGCAAGCACACTTAAGGATGGGGCAACAGCAGCACCACCAGGAAAATGGGAGGCCTTAGGAAAAGCAAAGCTATGAAAAATGGAGTGAAACTTGCCTGACACTTGAAAGTACCGATGCTTTTTCATAGTAGGAAACAGAAGCTCAGCTTTTCTGCTCGCTCAGAGAGGTGCAAAGCAGTGGTTCTATTAATGCTAGTGACGTACTTCCTGATTTTCTATGGATTAGGTGAGAGGCACTCAGATTTCTTCGTTAAAAAACTGAGCACGAGCTGCAAACGAGGCACATTCAGAGTAACGAGGAGTGTTTACCATTCTTACCTCAAGGCTTGCAAAAGTCTAGGTGGAAAAAATGCCTAGAAGATGTCAATCGCTTATCAAGAATGGCCAGTCAGAAAGAAGCTTTTCTAGTTTTTCACCTCCCTGCTGTATTAACACTTGACAAATATGTATATCCCTGTAAGACAAACTCTAAAATGCTCTGTGCTCCACGACGAGTACTGAGGCTCCCGCCCCTTCTCCCTCTATGCAACATACACCCACACAAACTAAAACAATGGGATCCCTAGAGGTAAAGCAAAGTTCCTCGGCTTCGTAAATGAGAAAGAAAAAGAAGTTTGCTGCCGCATTCAAGGTTGCATCCACCAGCCTGAATTGTTTTCCTCCTTGTTTATGAAGTGGTGTTTTACTCTACTCGAGATGAGACGCAGAATTCCTTATGAAAAATAATTTAAATACCACACCCTGAAATGCAGTTTGAGAGTTTTATCCTGTCTTTATCTGCAAACAAAGGAAAAACACTTATTTCCCTTCCAACCACCACATCTACCTCGCTGTCAAACAGCCCCCGACTGACAATCTCAGGACCAAATATGTTTCCTGTACCAACACTTTGATCTCCAATTGCAACTAACCTAGAAGGGTAATAGTTACATTCGAGGTCACTAGGAGGTCTTGACCTCAGTTATTTCACCCTTCTCCAAAGAAACTTCTACTTTAATCATCAACTTCCGGGTAATCTATTAGAAACTGGCATAAATCATGCATCAAAATGGGCTCAGGCATTGTCACAAGGGTTAGAAAACGATCCATTAAGCTCTTCCTCCTCTCCCCAAGCAAACACTGGATTCTGTCTTTTCAAAAATAAAAAAATTAATCAAGGATGTTTCTTATACTTGCAAGTCCTGAGAGTATTTATTCTTCTTGAAAATAGGCAGGAGAAAGGGAGGTGGGAAAGAGTAACCAAAGACAGTGCTGTCCTGCAGTGCTGTTCAGTGTGATAAGCCAACACGTCAAAAAGCACATTTGCACCCTCTCTCGCCCATATTTTCTCCTCACCGCCATCCCAAAGATACACAAAACTGAAGACTGAAATAATTCAGGGAAAAAAAAAAAAAATGGTGAGACTTGGCACATGTAAATTTTGCTGCCTGACTTCACCATCACTGATTACAGCTGACGGAGAGTTAATAAAAGAGCAAAGCTGGCTGTCAGAGCAGATTAGTGTGTGTAAAGGACAAGACAAAAGAATAATGCCGTCATTATTATTTATGGTCATTAACTGGGTTGAGTTCACTTCTACAGTACCCTACCTGAGCAGTAAAAATGATCATCTAAACATGAAATACTACATTTAGAGTTAAAACACTCTAATTTTGCCTGCGCATTGGCTTGATCTCTTTCGTAAGAGGTATTTGATCCTAGAGTTAGCTAGAGTGTGTAACACAGATTGAGATAATGTGAGTGAGAAACCCATCAGATTTTTGACCTTGCAAAGAACAGTGCTTTTCTAGGGATGGAGCAGATAAAATCTCACTGCATCCTTGTCGAAAACAACTGAAAGACAGGCACTGTGGGAAAGACAGGGGAAGCCATGGTGGAGCACAACAGACAGTACAATGGACATAGAAAAATCTAATACAAGAGAGGAAAGGGCATCCAAGAGGCAGTAAAAACGGGACTGCTTGGGGAGCAGGATTCTGGGTGGAAGACTCCGGTGGCAGGGACCTCAGAAAAAGCAAGATGATAGAGATAAGACAAGGGGGCTGCTTTGAGCAACAGATGAATTCCAAGACAGATACTGTGGAGGTAGTATCCTGGCTGGAAGAGAGAATGACAATGACTGGGGGACCGGAGGAAAATCAGAGGACCAGAGGCCTAAAGCGTGAGGCAAAGCATGGTGGAACATCTCACAGAAAACACCACTGAGAGGCATCATGAAAAGAACAATACCCTTTGGGAGTCTGTGTCCAGAGGAAAGCAAGGCAGTGTCAGATGCTACTGGTGTAGCAGCCGTTGTGCATCTCGGGTCAGAGTAGATGTGGGAAGTCCTAACTATAGGTCAGAAAGTATAACTTTCCTGCCTGGTACTCCAGCAACACTCAAAATCCTTGAGATGGTTGAAAACTGCATCAGCCCTTGCTGTCTACTCTTATCTGCTACTACTTGTTATCTCATTTGTTCCTTTTTGTTTCTTTCAAATAAGATCCCAGGGCTTTCCATCTACAAGACCTGAGCCGAAAACACTGACAAATTCTTTTTTTGTCCTTGTCTGCCAGGGTGAGTAATTCAGCCATGATTTATTGTCAACAAGAATGTCCATCAGACATATGCAGACTATAGGCCATGGGATAGGACATCTTCTCGTGCACACCTTGAAATCCCTTCTCATCACAGGGCAGATTGGTATTCACCACGTGACTGCAGCCACTCTTGCCTGATTTTAGTCATGTACTTCATGGGACAGGGATGGATCGGGGTTCAACTCATCCACTGCTGACCCTTAACATTTAGTCTACATTTAGGTATAGTCATTTTTAAAAAGCCCTGCCTTTTTTTGAGAGAAAATGTCTTTAACTGATTTTGATGCACAGTCTATCCATATTATTATACATACAACTACACACTAATTCAGAGGCTGTCTACTTACTGTTGTCCCTGAAGAAAAATGGGGGTTTTTCCTGTTTTTTAAACTAGAGAAAATGTGATTTTTCAACACACATTGCAATGTTGCAATTTGTTATACCTGTACTAGAGGTCTAAACAGAGACACTGCAGCTGCTGATAAATGGAGTAGCACCTCAATGGGAGTTCTCAGTACCAGACCCCTGTGTTGGTCTGCTCATTTATTCATTTCCAAGAGAATAAACTGTTTGTTTAGACCTAGAAAGATAATATGGCTCTACCTGTGTGAAACTGGCTTTACCCTATGCAGCTACTGTTGGTGTGGGAGAGCAGTCAGATTCACGCTACACTCTCCCCAGTGCCAGAGAGGAAGATGTCACCTTATTTTCATCAACAGGCTCCAGAATTTTGAGATTGCATCCTTCTGAGCAGATTCTGAGTAGGAGAATTAAGATATAACTTAATTTTTCATGTAAGCAGAATTATTCACTGTACTTTTCTTATACCTTTGTCCCTTGGGATAAAGAAATCCTTTGCTTTGGCAGATTTAGTTTGGATGATATTTCTGTGCTGGTGTGTAATCAGGTTATAATCATACTTTACATTCTTATTTATTTTCTTTATGTATACTTTTAAATGACAGTGATACCATGAATTAACATCCCTCATGCTATAATCAGAAACATGGTACAGTTACAGAAGCTTAGCCAGTGACAGAGAAGGTTCAGTGGTGACATTCACTGCCACACCAGGAGCAGCCCAGGGAGACATCAGGACACCGTAAAATACCAATATCTACAAATACTCTTTCCCACAGACTGCCTCCTTGCTGAACAGCTAAGAGGACAAGACAGCTGTGGAACATCACATACTCTTAACAAAGGATGGAGTAATTTCATTCTTTGAGATAAAGAAGAATAGAATAGATGGCTTTCAGTAGTATAGAGATATTATTACAGAAGATGCTCAAACAGAAACCTGGATTCTTATTACTTCCCTAACTATTTTCATCCTCACTTACTTGGGCAGTTTTAAATCTGAATAACATCCAAAGCTTGAAGAGCAATGCATCATACTTAAAAATCAGTTTTTCAGATCCAAAAGTGCTACAGGAGCAAACTGCTGATATCAAGTACCAAACTTAGCTTCAGTCCAGTCCTATCTTCCCATATAGCATTGACCATACTCCCTATACTGAGCCCCAGAGGAAACCACAAGGTTTCCTTAGGTCACCTAAGGATGAAGCAAGCAAAGAAAATACTCAGTTATGCCTCCAGATACTCTGAACAATCTTCTTAAACAATTTGCTCCTGCTGGTGGAAACTGAGGAAAGGTGTTTTGCAGTTTAATCTATCTAAAGAGCTTTGCAAATCTGACAACAGATGATGATGGCACCCTTGAGAGTGGAGTTTCACTTTTTTTTGATATCTTAGATCTGCAATTTAGCAAGCCAAAGGACTGAATGTATTAAGAATTAGTTTTTCATAATTCTACTACAACATTTGCTTAGTTTTTAGTGCTGCCAATTTCCAATGCGTATTGACTGTCACAGAAATAAAGTGGAAGGGCCAAGAGACGGTCCTTTTTATTGATAAAATGCGTCTCTATAAAGTGTGACTGTACCTTTTAAAAAAATGCCTCAACAAGGCATTATTCAAAAGCAGTTAAAGGCCATTGAACATAACTTTGGCAGACCAGTGATGGCCTTCTGAAATCTTTCTCAAATAAACTATAAGCCTAAGGTACTTAAACACGCATATGGCTAAGCACATATTATAAGACACCTTTGCAGAAACGGTATGCTCCAAAGTGTGAATTCAGTGTCAGCATTATGTAGGCACAGTTCAATACACATTGAGACTAAACCTTCACAGATCCTATGAGTAAAAGCAAACCCAGAACTCCTTCATCCTACGGCAATAACACATTGCTGTCTTTTCTAAGGAAAACTTTCATAACCCACTAACTACCAGACTGAATGGACATCAGCTGAGTCACTGTGGCATTTATCCCTTGGTCACTTACATTTTCCAGCCGTATTTTATAAAGCAGTTCAAGCTGTTGTTTTTTGTTTTTAAACTATGACAGAGGGAAATGTAATCAACTTATAGTTTTACAAACACATCTCAAGGCTTTTCAGTAAAATTTGGCTTCTGTGCAAGCTCGCAGTACAATGACTAGATAGAGTTCTTCTTTTGAAGTTTTGCTTAAGAAAATTCTCCCAGGCTAAGATCCAGTAAGTTACAGTTTAGCCTGGAGCAAATTTTTACAACCAAGTTATAAACCCCTGGAATAGGAGTTCATAATGGAAACAGCTGCTCAACCCTCACTATAGCGGGTGCAAGTATAATAAAAACTGCAGGAGTTCACATTAACAATGGCGTCCCCTTACACTCTTTCCTGTTACCCATCCATTAAACGAGCAACACTAGCTAATCGAAGGAAAGGCAACAGGCTTTCCTCTTTTCCCTACAACCCTGCTTCTTCCCCTCAATAACTAGCTAAGCAATTTACAGGTGACAAAGAATACACTCCCCAGCACCCAGGTCTCTTTCAGCAGGACACGCTTAGGGTAGGCTCTCCAACACCGACATCACACACCAGTGACACAACAATTGTAGCTCATTCCAGGAAAGTACTTCATATTATAGGATGCACAAAAATATTGCAAATGACACATATCTGACAGCCTGATACTTGTGCTAGGCAATTCCCACTAAATCTCACCACCAGCATAGCTCTTCATGCCTTTCCCCCTCTCTGGGTGATACTTGTGGTATTTTCATAGACAGTTGATAGAATCATAGAATAGTTTGGGTTGGAAGAGAACATAAACATCACCTGGTTCCAACCTTGCTGCCATGGGCAGGGACACCTTCCAACAGACCAGGCTGCTCAAAGCCCCATCCAATCTGGCCATGGACACTGCCAGGGACGGGGCATCCACAGTCTTTCTGGGCAGTCTGTTTCAGTGTCTCATTACCCTCACAGTGGAGAATTTCTTCCTAATATTGCATCTAAACCTACCCTCTGTCAGTTTAAAGCCATTGATCCTTGTCCTCTCTTTCCATTTTGGATGTTGCTTCAGAAGATTATAAAAGCCAAAGAAATGCTTTGCAGACCACGTGTATGCAATGCGAACTCTGCACTATGACCAGGTAGCTTTCTTTCCCTAAGATGGCCCTTAATTTTCCTTGCACTGCTTTCTCTACCTTGTCTCCTATTTCAGCAGGTTATGAAAAGAATTATTCTTGAGTTCCTGTACTCCTTCGGGACACTGGTTACCCAAGGTGCAGGTTCTGAGTGTGAAATACAGTAACAGTTGAGGGACAACCCCTGACCCCACCTCCCAAGCTGGGATAACACCAGACTAAAAGGCTACATGAGCAGGTATCAAAAACCCACCAGGAGTTCACAATGACAGCAGCATCCCTTTGGACATGTTTTTCTCCTTTCTATTAACAGAATTTTTTTGCCTAATATTCACCAGTGAGCAGTATATTAAGCATATTATGGCTCCAATGACACAACAAGACCGTCCCCCACCTATCCAAACACTTCACAGCCAGAGCACCTGTGCGGCCAGGCATTGGAATCTGTGCAAAGGACAAATCCAAAGCTTTCTACAGAAGCTTACTTTTCAATGCAGCTAGGCTCAGGAGAGAGCTATCAATAATATTGATTTGCAACAGAAATGTTAGAAAGTGGGCAACTTGAAAGAAAGGAAAGGCACTGCCTCCACAAGAAAGGAGAAGGGAGAGATCAAAGCTTGGAATGCTAGACAGAACTTGGAAAAAGCACAACATTTGCTCTTATTTCCTGTATCTCTGTGGGTTTTTGCAGGAACTGTCACAGAAACGGATGCAAATCTCATCTCCATAGCCACAGTCTATCTGCAAATCCTCATACAGCCTAGTTGGAGGCAAGGACTGAATGGCTACAGATTTGTTAAAATATTTCTTCCTGTCAAAAAGAAACCTTGTCCTCTGTGACACATCAGCCAGTAGCCTTCCAGACTCACAGTCGCTACCTGCAGGAATTACATGCAGAACATTATAGGCAGGAATTACATGCAGAATCTGCTTGAACAAATTCTTTTCTATAAAGAAGAAAACTATAATTGCTGAATCTTGGTACTGGCAATAGTGTCTTGTTCACATATGACATCAGCATAGCTAAAGGATTCTCTTCTCCGCACGTGATCAAGCAAGAAGTGTAGTTCTTAAACACTGACTACTTAGTTAAGAAACAAACCTACCTTTGGAGTCAAGTGAACGTAGGAAAGACATATTATGGAAAGTGGTTTTGGTATTATGTATTTTCACAAGAAGCCTGAAGAAAACACAAGTATCATAAGGGCACATGTTAAACAGGATGGGGCCAGACTCCCTCCAGTAGTAAGCAGTAACAGGACAAGTGGCAGCATGCACAAACTAAAATGTAGGAAGTTTCATCTCAATATGAGGAAAAATTTCTTTGAGGGGAACAGAGCACTGGAACAGGCTTCTCAGAGGCTGTGGAGTCTCTTCCTCTGGAGATACTCAAAACTCACCTGGACATGTTCCTATGTAACCTGCTCTAGCTGACTCTGCTGTAGCAGGGGTGTTGAACTAGATGATCTCCAGAGGTCCCCTCCAACCCCAACCATTCTGTGATTCTGAACAAGGACCTGTAACACTTCCTTAAGCACAAGCAGAGGAAAAACACGCAGGACAAAATTCTCAGATTTATAAAGCTGAATGATTCACCTTCCTAAATGGTAGGAAGCTGCAGTGTTTATGATTATCTAAATTATGGTGGAGCCATTAGTCTCCGGCAGAGGAGCTCTTGCCCTGCAGAGTTAACAGTGCCAGCCAGGCTCCTTCCCACTGCATCATGTACCAGTTCTCACACCAGACTTTGTCAGTACCATCACCATATCATGCAATCTAATAACACACGAGATGCCAGCAGATAAGGCTTCTGTTGTAGGCTAAGGACTAACACTGCTGGTTTTGGTAACAGCTGCTGGTGGTGCAGCTCACTGCAACACACCCACTTGTTTCCTTCTAATGACCCCAAGGACCCACATGTGGGCACCATCTTCAAAATTAAGGTTAAACAAAGACCATATTTTCCAAAGGGAAAGGCCTGCTCTCCCCAGTAGAAATGTGGAGGCAGAAGCTCCTCTGACTACTCCCAGAGCAGACAAGGTCAAATCATGGTCCTGATGCTCTTCCCCAGTCTTGTGGTTCCCTCCTGGCTCAGAGGGGAACTAGAACAGAGAGGACTTGCCTGCATAGCTAATAGCACAAATTTTCTCTAGCTTTTCATGAACATCAAGCTTATTAATCCTATTTCTTCATTTTGATCAGCCTGGCTTTCCCCTCCACAGAAGCAGTGGTGTAATCTAGTAGGAAAGTAGAAAGTGCATACTAGTAGAAAAGACTTCTCACAACTCCTGTCAGTCTCAAAAGAATGAAAATGCTGCCTCATCCAAACTAGCATAGAAAACCATGGCTTTTTATAGATGGTTGATGGGTCACTATGTAAATTACACTGAAATCTAACAGAGAAAATTACTGACTGTCATTTTTAATGGTAAAGTATTTAACAGCAAAAGATTATCACATTGGATTAATGCTACAAGTTAATATTTTTAAATGTAGTATATTTCATATATAGATATGATCATTTTCCCTAGACAGACATCTAGGAGGGAGGTGCTTGGATCCTTCGACAGTTAAAAAGAGGCCCTATTATAAAGCTTGATAGAAGTCCTACTTTTGAGTCTGTGTCTACCCAGAAAAGCTCACAGAAACCTTTTTTGATAAGGAAAAGCCCATGGGGCCCAAGAAAAGCTGAAATTCTCTCAAACTGAGTTTCTACAGGATGAACAAGCAAGCCGGTCACATCAGCTCTCTGGCAAGTTTACCAATAGCAGTAGATGTCCACGACTTTAAAAGAAAATTTTCTCAACAACAAGCTTTTTTCCCTACTAATTTAAGTAGCAGTAAACATAAAACACAAAAAGACATGCTCACCCTTCAAACTAGACACATCATGCATAAGAAACAAAGGCTCTTGTATTTCCAAATGACAAAAGAAACAAAAAGAGAATAATCTAAGAAAATTGATGAAATCTGCCAGATAGGTGGCAAATTAGGCCCAAAAATCCTGCCAGATAAGTGACTTCTGCAATTACACAAAATGAGCACAAGGCTGTATTCTCCATCCCCCTCTCCAAGCCCCTCAAACTCTGATGATCCCATCAGCCATCTAGCTGGCTAATAACAGAAATACTCCCATCAGGAGAAATACTGTGCAATTTGTCTGATCAGGCCCCATGCAGCCACACAACTTAGCTGTCAAAGACTGAGCACTTGCAGTAAACCACTGGTATTTAACTCACAGAGTAAAGGAGGAATTAAGCTGCTGTAAAATCCAACAGTACGAACACAGGAGAAAATCATAACCTCGTTGCAGATGCTCTGTTAGCCAGCAAGGACTCTGCATTTGCCTGAGTGTGTTATTCAGTTGGCCTACTGCTTTAAATAATAACAAGCAATTTTCTACTATAATGCACCAAATCTCAAGAGGACCTGATCTGGAGTGACGCTGAGGACTTGGTATCCAGCTACTCTCAGTGGAAACTGGGTGAACATTGTACCTCTGGATTTGGCCAATGATACAGCCCTGAAGAGACATACAGCACAAGACAAGCAATTGATTTGTTTTCTAAAGCAGAAAAAGGAAGAGAAAAAAATGGGATTTTTTTTTTTTCTTTTTTTTAGCAGAGAGTTAGCTCATAGGGCTCCAGTTGGACTGATTCTTTAAATGCTGTCGTAGGTGTTTTGATGCAGTAGTCAATGTAAAATGGCAGTCTAAAACCTATATAAACCTCTTCTTCATTTTGCTGTTTAAAGCACAAGTGAACATGATGGCCAGATCAATGCCTTCAGCTGATGGAGCAGATATGAATTTCACCAGGTCCTAATCTAGAACACCTACACCTTCTCTAGACAATAGATTACTGCAGAATCTTTGTGTATACTAGACCAAATGTAAAGACTCGTTCCAGGAGTTAGAAGTTTACCCAAGTTTTACTACTTAAACTGAAATGCTTGTAGCCTCAAATTTAAATAGCAAATTCCTCTAGAAGTTTCAATGAGAGAGTACAAGATTACAAACATTTAGTCCAACCTTTTACGTAATACAGGAATTTCCTCTACAGTCTCAGGTATAGAATCGATTTCCAGGGTTTGTTTGTTTATCTTGAGAAAAGATTTCATTTGTTTGACAATGTGGTAAACCACAACCACGCTTTTCACAAATTATTTTGAAAACCTGCATTAGTAGCTTGCATATTACCAAATCCAGATAATTAGAAACAACATCTAGTAGTTTTGATAATCCCCCAGCCAGTTTAAAATAAAATGGCTTAATTGATGTGATTTGCTGGCTGATTTCTGTTCTAAAACATAGGTGTTCCATAGAAAACTGAGAAGGCATAAAGCCCTCTAGGAAGACCCCAGTCAGGTGGCAACTCAAAGCTGGAATATCTACAGTTAGCCCAAAACTCTGAAACCATAACTCTGCCCTGTAGTGCACAAAATACAAACATGTACATACGTGTTGAAAGATACCATCTTTCCAAAGCAGTATTTGAAAAACCTCCTGCCCACAAGCTATCGCTGATGGTGTTTTTGTGGCTTGTGTCTCACTAACAAAAAACATTTAAGTTCTGTACATACCTTATTTTCAAGTGTTTGTTTACAGTCCAGTTATGTGAAGACTTTCTCTTTGATATTTTATTCCATACCATTTCCTTAAAATTCTGTTTGTCTCTTAGGCAATATTTTACTCCAATGAGAAGCACGGCCAGCTGTCCAATGTCAGTGGACTTCTACAGGTAAAGTAAGCAGGTGTGACCCTTAGCAACAGTTTTGCTGGTATGTAAGAGTTCTAAATACACGTAAATTATATGTTATGGGTGCTCAACTTGAAGAATTACTAAACTCATAACGCCATTTCTTCTTAGCAACTCGCTCTGGAGAAAAACTCTCTGAATTTCTCCTTACCAATCACATCATTATCATAATGAATTCATGTCCTAAAGACATTGCATTAAAGGAGCAGCTTGAGCTGAATTCACAGACTTTGCACAATACGAATCCACTCGTAAGACTCAGCCTTATGCTCAAAAATATACATTTCAAATGAAGCCTTGAGGAAAGGTGTTATTGTCAGCTCAAACCACTGTTTCTGCCACTTCTACCCTCTCTCTGGACGTCTCTTGAGATGTCCTCTGCTTCAAGGTCGCCCACTCAGTTGCATCTTACTGAACGTCCTAAGTCATCCCAGGTACATTTCCAATGTGTAAAATTAACTCTTTAGCCCTTCTCAGGCACAATTGGATAGAGGTAATAGCTTAAACAGCCCACAAGCAGTGCCAAAGTCCAAGAGAAGTACAAACTCACAGTGCCATATGATAAAGTGCACCCAATCACAGGCTGAACCTGAAGTGTGAAATCACACGTTTGCACAACTAAATCTCTTTACTTAGTAAACATCATGGTCTGAAACTACGTGTGACATATGGCTGCAACGTGCTTGAAAAAGGCTGCCAAAACTGGGGGTGTTTGAGAAAGCAGGTCACCATCCTTTGCATTCTGCTGCCTCACCAGCACCAGTGTCACTCACAACCCAGGCCACAGGGATTTACACCGGCTCAGTAAAAATACTGCCCAGAACAACCTGCTTACTATGGGATTTACACACCAATGAGCACAAAAAAGTCCACAGAAAGAAATTCCAGACATTCCCCCACACCTCCACGTGAAATGCTATGCTTTTTCAAGTCTTTTGCTGGGCGGCTACGCATCCTCAGATTTTCCTGCTGTGTTCGCTTCCATCCACCTCCCTGGTTCATCAGCCGCTGCAGGGCATCTACAAAGCGGTACATGCTGCACTGCCATCAGTGCACTCATGACACCCAGCTCTCTAGCTCCTTCCCTCTTGACCCAGACACAGCTGCTGGCAACCTCAAACAATGTCTGGCAGAAATTGGTTTCTGGAAGAAGGCCAGCTGGCTGCTGCTCAACCTGGATAAGGCAGAAATAATGCTAATCATTAGCAGGGGGAAGTGCTTTGAGGACCTGGTGAAATTCGTAACTGCTCCGTCAGCTGAAGGCATTTGTCTGGCCATCATCCTAAGCAGTGTACAATGCAAGCACCAGGTCGGGATTTAACTCCCTCACAAACTCACCAAAAGATTCACTCACTTTTTGTTAAATGCCTGCTTCATTTTGAAAGACCTCAACAGCTTTCCCTTGAGTTTGAGTGTGAAAACTGCACCGGGAGCCTAGATAGATGGCCAGGAGTGCCACTTCTGGCCCTCTTCTGGATAGCAAACCAAAACAATTGCAAGCCTGTCCCCTGGTGTCTTGCGCATCCATCATTTTATGGCATAACTCATATGGAAAAATGACAGTTACTTCTAAAAGTGACATTTACTGATGCTTTAGATAAAACTTTAAAAGCAATTTACACCCCACCTCTGAAAAGCAGCAGCTTGGTTATCTTAAAAATCAAGCAATGTGACCAGATCTGTTTTCCTGGGTCAAATCCAAGCATTTTAGGTAAATGATGAGCAACATGCATTGGGACAGATGATCTTTTATTTGAGACAACTCATGCCTCTCAGTTCTATCCTTATAAGGGACAACTAAGTCAGCATTAAAATTCCCAGCATTTTGCAAGGGGTAATAACTCAGTGACTTAATTTACTCATTCAGTAGCAAGACATTGATATTTTGAAACACTAGAAGCAAGAACGGATGTAACTCCCTAAGTTGTTACCACAAAATGAAGACCAGAATTGACAGTATTGTATTTTACCTTTGAACTGCAAATCTGAAGCAGGGTTTTGGGGTATCTTTCTAAGCCATGTTGATCATTCAAGTACTACTAGACACTTCTTTTTCTTTCATAGAATGGGTCAGGTTGGAAGGGACCACAATGGTCATCTGGTCCAACCTCCCTGCTCAAGCAGTCATCCCAGAGCACATGGCACGGGATTGCATCCAGACGGTTCTTGAATTTCTCCAGTGAGGGAGACTTCACAACCTCTCCAGGCAATCTGCTCCAGTGCACTGTCACTTGCACAGTAAAGAAGTTCTTCCTCATATTCAGGTGGAACTTTCTGTGCATCAGTTTCTGCCCATTGCCTCTTGTCCTATTGCTTGGCACCACCGAGAAGAGCCTGGCTCCATCCTCTTGGCACCTTCCCTTCAGATACTGATAGACATTGATGAGTTCTTTCTCAGTCATCTCTTCTTGAAGCTGAACAGGCCCAGCTTCCTTAGCCTTTCCTCATAAGAGAGATGTTTCTGTCCCCTCAGCACCTTTGTTGCCCTCTACTCACAGAGAGTGGGTCCTCTCTTTAAAGGTCAGCCTGCAGGCTCTTTCACCACCTAATACTGGACTTGAATTCCACAGCACCATGTCCTGTTCCTGGCCTGGCCACTGACTTTAAAGAGTATGATAAGTCTTTCCAGTGTGCCTCAATTTTGTACCAATAAAATGGGAATCATAATTATTTCCTTTTGAAGAACTTATCCACGGAAGTGCTGAGAAAACTCAGTAGATGTAAGAACAGCTGTAGAAGCCTCTCCATACTTACCTAGCGTCAGCAGGTCAACCGTTACAGCTATTTTGACACCTTGAGCTCAACTGATCTCTGAACAGCCAGCAACATCAGTGGCATAAAGTGGACACACCACTGTTTTATTCACAAACTGGTTTAGTTTGCAATGATACAAGATAAATTTAGTGTTCACAGCAGATCTTAATACAAATAAAGTATGCTGTGTTCAACAAGGAAGCAGATTTCTTGCAGAAACTTACCAAAACTCAGCATCTTCAACATTCAGAAAGGGAGTTTAGAAATGCCCAAGACACCCAGTACTCAGGTTGAAATTTACCACGGATCAGCCAAAACATTTTCTGAAAAGAGGCTTTTGCAAGAATTAACCAGTGGTCTGGAGTTATACAAGATGTGTGGGCAGGAGAATGCATTTCTCAATTCTCCTTTTTCCGCTGGCTCAGCTGCCCCCTTATCAGACACATCTTATAACTCTGCTCATTAAACAAATGGCACAGGAAAAGAAAAAGCAGCGGGACCAGGGCTTGGGTTCACACCAGAGGTATCTGACTCAACCTCTTCATTCAAGACAACTACACATTAAACCAGTGTTGCTTGATACATTTCCAGACCACAGTAAAGGCAGCAAAACTGTAAGAGGAGGATCCTTCATAATGAGCAGTATTAATAGATGGTAAAGCTGCTCAGGACAATGCATTTTGCAAACATCAGGGAAGGGAAGGTAGTTTTATGAGCACGTTTTGTTTCCTTTCTGTAGGTATCTTCTGTCAAACAATCAGCTTTACTTGTCTTTGTTGTCATCTTCAAATAGACGGTGCAGTAGGGCAGTGTTAAAGGAGGAATTTCTATTTGCTGCCTGCATTTGTTTAAAATATCTATTTGAAATAACACACATTGTTTCTGCCAAGCTATGTTGGAAAAAAAAAAAAAAACCAACCCCATAACAAAAACCAACAAAACACCAAGCTCCACAACTTCTAAGTCTTACCGGAATTTGGAGGCTTGTTTTTTGGCCAAATTAGTTCTGGCTATATCTTTTTAACTCTAAGCAGAGGCAATGACGTTGCTAAAAGCAGGCAGGTTATGCAAGGCTGAGCAGATATCTTCAGCACAGTGTGTATGGGACAGCAGTTCTCCGGGGTAACAGACAATAGCTTCATTTAAAAAGAAAAAAAAAAAAAAAAAACACACAAACAAAGGAGAAAAGCTGTGGAAACAAATTAATTTGGAATATGCAAAAAAGGATTATGAAAGAAAGCACAAACTTTCCTTCTCTGCCAAAAGAAGCGATTTACTATGTGTACATCTTTGCCTTGTTACAGTTTATTACAGAGTTGGGTGGCTAAAAGAGAAAGAATTCAAATAAGGAGAGGCTACAAAAAGGCTGGCTCCTACTGTGAGCACAAGGGTGAGGAGAACATGGAATAATACATGAAAAAAGCAGCTCATTGCAACAAAGTGACTTGTTAAGCCTTCAAAGTCGGTCACCAGTGCTCCTCCAAGCAGTGTAACTGATTGCATGGCACATAGTGGGGGTTCAATGGTGTATATTTCTGACTTCCCTTTTCTAAAAAGAAACACTATACAGCCAAAATACAACAACCTTCCACACGCACCTACATGCTGTGAACACCAAAAAGCAAATCAAGTTGCCGAGCGTGGTACATGGCAGTATAACAAGGGGTCATGGGATGAAAGCAAGAAAGAGAACATTTTAGGCTGAACATCAGGGGAAAAAGACTTTTGTTGAACTGTGAAAACACTACATGCCCATGTTAAAAATTAGCTAGACAAAGCACTAGAAATTACTTTGTATACTACAACTCTGCACTGGCAGAGAGATGGAGCAGAACTAATTGGCCTCTGCAAACCCTAACTTCTTATGCTCATCCATAAAAAACAGCCTACAACAGTTCTTAGATTTAACAAAAGCTTGCACTTAGAAGAGAAAATGAAACTGGGAAGGCAGAACATCTCCTTGCAAGCCTATTTCCACTGAGAGCAGCACAGCGTGGGAGGTGCAGTCGTTCAAGCTCATTATGCTCTGACTTAAGTCGAGAGAATCATTTACAGTAAAGAAACAGGAGTGATACCTTTTTAGCATTTTTATCATCATTACTTTCTTAGCATATCACAGTTTGGGAAAAAAACAAAACCAAAAAAATAATCTGCACATTTTCTTTGAGAAAGGCAACGTGAGTTCTTTCTTTTCTGTTAAATCTTTTCTCATTTCCCCACCCATACACTAACCCAGGCCCAGTTTCACCAAATCCAAAAGAGGAGCAGACGTCTCAGGAAACATTGCATTCCTACGCATTTCATAAAATGAAAAAGCTGTAACAGCTGTGCAGGAGGGAAAGACTCTGGTTAGTGTTCCCATTCAGTCACAATTCAGTTATAATTCACTCTTTCTGACAACAACTAACAAACCAGTAGCTGGTGCATCCTGGCCAGCAGGTCAGTGGTAATGTAGCTCCAGGCTATCCACACCTCCTACCCAGTGGTACTGATCTGGGATGGTTTAAGAGGGACTTTGGAGAGGAAAAGACCTGCTCGTATCCACAACTCCCAGAACATATAGTGCAAACATATATATGCTCTCCATATTGACAATGTTTACTTTATGGACATTCCTGGCAATAATCAGGGGATGAATTCTTGATTTCCACTGATTGCAATTTGTCACAAATACGGCAAGTAGATGTCATTGGTATGCAATTGGAGGCACATACTACATTAGGAAAAAGGGCCTGAATATCTATAACAGAGGTCATAAATAAAATGAACTAGAACATATGAGATTAAATTCCTTTCCCTGGTCTTGGTTGAGGCATATGATTTCCATTAGTAAAAGGACCACTGTAAAATTTACTGCAGAGGAGCTGATTTTCCCTTGGTAGTTGTCTTCACTACAGATCTTTAGAATTTGTTTGCATTTTGGTTAATGTTCTCACAAAAAATATATATAAAAAATATGAGAGGTTTCAACTGTGTAGGACCAGCTGCTTTAGCTCCTTACGTGAAGCTAGGAAGATGTGCTCCATCTTATATCAGCTGAAATTCAATTTTTCGCAATTATCCAAACCAACAGAACTCAGCCTGCCTAATTCTCATGAACACACACCTCCAACAAAGTTTTAGTCCGAGCAGATATTCTGCTCATCTCTGTTCTAGACAGCAGTAGACATCATGAAATTATCCTAAAAAAAGGTTCTATCTGGTGCACTTTGCACATGTTTAAATAGTACAAGAGGTGAAAGAAATATGAACTATTCCTTAATAACTGCTGTTTGTAGGTGATAAAAAAGCATACTGCTGGCACCATTTCCCTGAAATCTTAAACCCAATCCCAGGAAAGCACTAGAGAAAAAGTTTTGCTCCAAGTACCTATGTGCCCATGTTAAATTTAAGAATTGGTTTAAGTACCTGCCCTAGACCAAGGCCCTGAGCAAGTGAAATATGATTTTTCTATTTAAAATATTAAAAAGATACAGGCTGCCCAAGTGTTCTACATTTCTTTTTCCTTCTTGACTTCTAATTCATTTCTGACATTGTGTTTCCTTTCAGTCTCTTGTCTGTACCATAAATCTACCTGCAATAATTTGGTACAAGTCACACACTTTGCATGAAAATGGATCCTGCACCCTTCCGAGTCACAGGATGTGAGGTACAATGTCCATCATAAGTCATGTACAAAGTATAGTTTCAGTAAGCGAAATCTCTCATTCAGGCATTACATCCCATTGTTCATCCCAGTGTATCACAGACAGCTGGAATTAATTCAGCTATTTACTCCAGAGAAAATCACCAACTCCACGGAATGCAAGCATCCTAACATCAAGAGTAAATGAGATCAAAATTAGGTTCATTCTATATGAAGCTTGCTTTGTAGAAACATTAATTGTATTTATGGTCTTGGGATGCCCATTATTAACAGAGCTGAGACACCACTTTGAAATTTATTTTCAGAAAAAATATCATCCAAAGCTTCCTTCTTTTTTTTTTCCGAAGCTTGCACAGAACCATCCAGTCTCTACAAATGTGATCCAAAAATTAGCTGGGAAAAGCAAGAAGATGCTAACCAGGCACTGGATCAAGCAATAACCCAGCAGCTGACACAGAGTTTCACAGCACTATCTCGGTTCTGCCTGATGGCACATTGTGTCTCTCATCGGACACCTCGACACACAGGCATGAACACCTCCACTAAACTATTCTGGAGTCACAGCTCAAGAAGATGGGACAGAAATCTTCAAGTGCATAAAAGGTTTATAGAGTGACACCCAGGATGAAGTTGGCCCCTTATTTTCTATAATGGAGATTAATAGAAGCAAAAACTGAAAGAGTCGTTTCTCCAGCTGTTGATCTTAAGACCCTTAGCATGTATATGGCATGTTCACCACATGCTACTGATACAGGGCCCTTCATATTTTGTGAAGTAGGATAGCAAGCTTAGAAAACACTGATGATCAGACAACAACCTGTCAAAAATCAGTTTTACTTATTTAAGATCATAACCCCTTTTTCACATCACTAGGAATTTCTGGGGAACACTAAAGCCCAGACCTATAACAATGCCTTACTTTTCCTAACTCATTATTTTTTTAATGATGCCTTTTTTGTTGTTTTGGGTTGAGGTTTTTTGGTTGTTTTTTTTTTGTTTTGTTTTTTGGTTTAGAGCTCTGCTCGTCAAATTTGCACAGTGGTAACAATATGAAGAAAAGCCAGAGAAGCAAACCCAAGTTAATTGATAGCATGAGCACGTTTCACATAAACATTCATTATACACAGTGGTACTGCTGAAGCTACTGCACTGGCCACGGACCCTACAGTTTAGTACCACTGACCTTAATAGCACGCAGATGAAGATTTAAACCGACATGTCAAGCATAAAGCTAGAGTAATTTGCGCTCTTATGACCAGATCCTGAGCTGGCACATAGTGACCACAGCTTCCCCAAAATCAACAGTATGAGGTCAATTTTTTTTTTCTAGCTCAGTCAACAATTTTTTATCTGTGCACTGCCAGGAAATCAGAAAAATCACTCAGCATTTGTTAAACTGCCAAATTAAAACTTCCGAGTAGTAGTTTCTTTCATCTTGATACCCATGTTTAAATATGCCGTTCATATTACTAGAGCTGCAAGAAATTAAATTATTTCAGATCACAGTTATTTGGAGAATCTTTTCTCCTTCCCGTTACTGATTCAGAGGGAGTCTACAGAAACTTCCCAGTGGAATATGCATGCAGGGTTCAAATAAACCCATATATTCAATGCCTGCTTTACTCATAAAGAATAATACATTCTCTTCCGAGTGAAGACACAGTGAAAATAATTTCCTTTTTCCTCATGGAGTTTCTGGAAAGAAAATTCAGATACCTCGTACCCTCCATAGTACCCTTGTCTTCTCTACAGAAGACAGGCTGTGCTATGGAAAGCAAGGCAAAGTCTACTTGACATGCAAGGCAACTAAAGCAGTGAAAGCACATCAACAGGATGGGTGTTTGCTTTGTCTTCACCTTGTGGTAGGAGCTGTGTCAGCAAACACTGTATTAAGAACACATGACAGGTAAGACTTCTCCATTCACCTAAACATTCCCCTCCATCACTGTGAGCTGCTCCATAATTCCCTGTCTTTCCACATGTGTTTCAGTTTGTCTTTCAGCATCTCTTTGTAGTTCCATGCCAGACCTCTGGATTTCTGTCCCACAGCAGTTCTTCAGCACACTGCCCTGCTCATCATCTCCTCTTTTACATTGCTACAGGTGATCTCATCCATTCAGAGGGACTCAGCCGTCACACAGCAAACAAGTCACCTGTCCATAGCTCACCTGTCACTCAGCTTCCTTTTATCAGCAGTTGCTAAATACACTAATGATGTGTATACGTAAAAGATGTAAACAAAAAATTTGCAACAAGACATATGCAGGGCGGTGAGAACTTTCATTTCTTCTAATGGAATCATGTTAAAAGGCTAGAATTCCTTTGAATAAAATTTACAGAGACTACAGCATCCACAAGAGACAGAAAACTAGTGAGGGCACAGAAATGGCTGAGGTGTAGAGAAACTGAACCTGTAAACAGAAAATTTGCAAGATTAGGTTCAACTTGGAAAAAATACAATACAGCTATGGCTTTTCTTAATACAAAAGAAAAAGCCTCCAGACCACATAAACCTAGAAAGCAGCAACGGGTAGGAGAGACTGAGGGTCAGTAACAGATAGTAAATTAGACATGAGTCCACAATGCAGTCTGACAGCAAAAAAGGTCACCACAATTTTAGGCTGCATATGCAGAGACAGCAAGTAACAGGGAAGTAATGGTTTTTATCTATATTGATCGGGTGCAGTCTACTATGGAAAAAACATGCTCAATTCTGTGTTTTGTGTAAACAAAAACTAATGGCAGTTTGGAGGGACTTCATACAAAACAGCCACAGAATAGCTTGGAGGGCTAGCAGAACTAACCAAGGAAGATGAAAAGCTGGCAAAAAAAAAAAAAAAAAAAGAAAACCGAACCAGATATTCTCTTACAAAGAAGTTAGAACAATTTAAGAAGTTGACAAAAAATGGTTGCTGAGGATAGGCTAGGCAAATCTGCTCACTTTTGCACCAAAAGTACTCAAGACTTACTTTGAGAATTACCAAGTCTAACTTTGAATAGTGTTAACATTGATGAAACAATCATTTCCAGAACTGCTGTCCTGTGTAAATGTCCAGCTGCACCCTGGGAATTGTTTCTGGTTCACACAATAGCTAAGAAAAGCACAACAACGCGAAAGACTGGACCAAAGGAGATGCAAAACTTACTTAGCATTGCAAAAGGGAACATCAGTAAAACTTGTGGAAGAAAAATTAAGGAGTAGGCCTGGGCTAAACACTTGGGTAATATTTGTCAAGGCTGAGATTAGTCAGTCAGGGTGACCTTGTATCACCCCAAGGCCAAAATTCCATCTGACATAACAGGGTTTAAAGGCTTGAAGCTGCATCAGAAGGCACATTATTGAGCTGAGGTGGACAACCAAGGCTGCTGTATTTTGAATGAGTGCCTCAAGATGACTGGTGCAAGTTCCTCCTCATATCATCCTTAGAGGTAGAATAGTCCTAACAGTAAAACCCACAGAAAAGAGAAGATCTCTGGCAGTATTAAAAGACTTAACAGCACTTTCTGCTTCCCATATTTCTGGGAACAGCTCAGTCACTTCGTGCTCTCTGCTGATCAGAAAGCAGTAGTCTTTAGAGCACCCGGGCCAAGCTCCTGCAGAAACCAAAGCCTACGAGCCTGGGCTTTGCTTTGCACTGTCCTCATGGCTCCTAGCTGGGCTCAGGGTATGGGCTGAGCCTGCTCCTGTCTGCAAATCCATTGCCTCATGAAACAGTGAAGTCAGTAAGCAACCAAGCAAAAAGCATCTGTGTGAAGAGGGAAGGCAAGATAGAAAAAAATAAAAATCAATGCCTGAAGAAAGCACTGGCATCTCAATATGCCATTCAAAAGCAAATCCATCCTGATGTAGTGCAAGACAGCCAATGGAAGTAAAAGGACTGCTCTTTCTCAACATCCTATGCCATTTACAATTCATTTAGACAATCAGTATATTTCAACACTCCTTTTAAATCGAAGCTGGAAGTGCTTAGTATTGAATTGGTGCAAGTTTAAAAGAGGAAAAAAAAAAGAAAAAAGCAAAAAGAAGTACAATAACAGAAGAAATCCCAATCCATCTTTTCACTGAGGTGCATTGCCTTGCTAATTTTGCTGTAGAAAAACAAAGCAGCTCTGGACAGCTGGTTAAAAGAAGCTGTTAATTTAAAATAACCTGTTTGTTAATTGCTCTCAACCTTGGTCAGTCAGTTTGTGCACTCTAAACCCTAAAGGTAGCTTGAAATGAATGCATCTAGGGAGCGAGGAGTAATTAATGCAAGCAGGCAGCCATGGCTTGAAGACAGAGGTTACAGTGAAGGAAGGAAAGGTCTAAATCAGTGCATGCGCTCCTAGGAATTGGCCCTGGTGCTCTCTCCCTCTGCTCCCCCTCCTTTTCCCTTCTGCTGCAGAGCTGCAGCTACAGCTAGAGCTCTCTCTCCACCCCAAAGCAGGGGTGTCCCACTGCCCCTCAGGCACTCTGCCACCACCAGTAAAAAAAACTTTGCAGGCAGTGCCTGCAGCAATGGCACAAGCAGCAAAGTGAGCAAATACCCTGCATGCAGCCATGCTCACTGCCCTCCCTCCTTGATCTGTCCCTCTCCTCACTGGGAGCCATGGGAGACACCTCATTGGGACCCACAGCCCCAGCCCCCCTTCCAGAAAGCTTCCCTGGTCAAAAGATGAAGAAGGCTTCCACCAGTTTGTGGGTACTGTGGAAAATATCCCCCTGCATCCCAGAACCCCAAAACACAACCCATGCAGAAATACAGATTCCACCATGCCTTCACAGGCAGAAATCATGATTTTCTGTTTTCCCAGCTTGCTAATCTCCTCTCACCAGGGTAAAGCTGCCCCATGACCACCATCAGGGAGAGAAGCTGCAGAGGGAGTGGAAAGAAAAAAAACCCTGGAAATTAGTCACTCGTTTTACAAGCTGCCTCCGCCTGGTTTGCCACGCGCTCAAAATAGAAAAACAACTGACCTGTGAGTTATTTAAACATGAGTGTAACATTTAGAGGCACAAGGCAGGGCACACAGATTTTATCCGACTGATGTCTGCCTGACCCCTGCAAGTCCTCAGGTGACCCAGGCACACATGGCCACTGTGGCCAGCAGTTCCCTTCTGGTGTCCCCACTGCCTCCCTGGGTGCTAAGCAAAAATGTGGTGCTGGTTCACGCTGTCCGAGGGAAAAGAAGTCTCACTTAGAAGAGCAAGCAAGGCTAACAGGAGCCAGGCTTGTTTCCTTATAATAAACATGGCATCATCCTCAATAGATTTTCATTCTGGCAGTAGCCTAGTGCATTTTCCTGCAACAGTGAAGCAGATGCACAATGGTTAGAGTGAGCTGGGAGCCGCAGCTCTGAAACAGACCTTCCAGCAAGCTGTATATGCTGGGACCCACTGTGCTCCCAGCCTGCAAGGAACAGTAAAGAAAGCTCTGTTCAGGCAGGAGTTTGGCAACACAGTCCCTCCCTTGGATGGTTGTCAATCAATTCCAGCCACTGTGTTCTGACTTTTAATCCTTATTAAAATCGTAGAATCATTAAGGTTGGAAAAGACCTCCAAGATCATCAAGTCCAGCCTTGGACCAAACACCACCGTGCCAAGTAAACCATAGCACTAAGTGCCATGTCCAGTTGTTCTTGAACATTTGCAGGGATGATGACTTCACCATCTACATAGGCAGCCCATTTCAAAGCTCAACCACTCCTTCAGTGCAAAAACTCTTCCTGACCTCCAACCTGAACCTCTGCTGCTGCAGCTTGAGTCTGTGTCCTCTCATCCTGTCACTTGTTGCCTGGGAGGAGAGCCTGACCCCCACCTGGCTACACTCACCTTTCAGGCAGTTGTAGAGAGCAATAAGGTCCCTCTGAGGCTCCCTTTCTCGAGGTTAAACACCCTGCTCCCTCAGCTGCTCTTCATATGACGTAATCTCTAGACCATTCACCAGCCTTGAGTCTGTGATTTGTATTGCAACAGCCTACACCAAAAACTACATCTGGAAAGAAAGAAAGGAAAAAAAAAAAAGAAAAGGCTTAACAAAAGCTGGTAAAAGCTGGTCTCAAGCTTATACCCTATATCTTAGTATAAAATCATCCCAATAGACAGAGATGGTATGCTTAATGTACTCAAGAAAATCTATGTGCCTCTACTGTTTGCAAAAGAGGATTTAAGCCATGACTTAACTTGGGGCTTAAGTTGTCTAAATGACTCCATGTACCACACTGAGCTTTACAGCACACACGCGCCTTATTCTCTTGAACATTCCCACAAGTTTAGCAGCTGCATAGGTTCTTACCTGTACCTGGCACCTCCAAGCCAGGCACCATCTTGACAGCAGGTTGCATGATGCTGCCTAACCACTTGCTATTTAAACACTTCACCAAAGGCTTACATTATCAGAGGTATGGTTTAAAATACGACAGTAATTTCCAGCCATGTTTCTAGACATAATAATGCGAAGGCTGGAAAGCAAAGCATTCTAAGAGCAGGAAAGATCATGAAGATAGTTTGTTTGCAGTTCTGTTCCAGTAGGGCACTACTCTGAAATATGTCATCTTCAAGAGATTACACTTTGTCAGCTACAGCAGCACAGCACACAACATCAGCAGAGAGAAATTGCAAGGCATGTATATGCACAGATATGTATCCTTCAGCCAGCATGACACCCAGCTCCTCAGCAGGCATACAAAGTTTTATTCTTTTTTTTTTCCTTAAACACAGCATAGCTCTAGGTTATTGTTTCCCCAGGGACAAGTAGATTCCTGTTCTCCCCACACTGCTGAATCCAATAGTGCCTTAAGAGGCTTTGTCTTAATAATTTTCATCACTGTTATTGATAGATGTATTGATAGTGGAGGTGGCCAGGTCAGGGTGTAATGACTCTCTGAACTCATGAGTTATTTATGAGCACCTGCTAATCTGCATCATGTGGAATCACTCGGTTACAACACATGCCATCTTATAACCCCCATGTTCACTCATGGAGAGCACAGGCTGCTCCCATTCAAAAGGGGTCCAATACATCAGTGAAATCCCAACTGCACCACAACAACAGAGGTTTGGCACAAGCCAGCACTTCACATTTGCCCCTTCACCGCTAACACCCAAGAGCGCCCTTTGCAAGGCGTTCTCCAGACATATTATGGCAACGACACCACCATATGGAAAAAAACTGGGCCAGTGAAGTAAAGGTGGATTTTTCCAATGCTGAAAGTATTTTCTTTGCAAAAAAATATTTCTGAAAAAACTTATACATAACCCTAAAAGGAGCTTCCCATATCTTCAAATCCACATTGTCAGAGTAGCCACCTCCAGTCCTTTTTGTTAGCTTCCAGGCTAAAGAGAGCAAACATGGACTTCTATTTTAGAGAAGAGGTAAGCGCCAGCCACTACCCCCAATTTCCATGACAACTGCAAACTCTCAACACATCTTTAGATTTGGTTGCTGGTGGTTTTGTCTCTTGAGCTAATGCCAAGCTAACTCCAGCAGCAAAATTATCATGCAAAGGCATGTGGTCCATTAAAAATATGAGTCAGAGTTGCAGGGTGATGTCACATCAGCTGCCCCTGATGATAACTATCAAAAGTTAGCACAAGCTTCCAAATCACAAACGCCTTGGCTCTGATCCTATTTTAATGAATCTGCTTTTACGATTAAACCATCACTGTAATTGGCAGTGGAAGAGCATTGGCAGTCTGCTGTGGTTGCCTTCCCTGCAAAGCGTGTTTGCAATGCTCATCTCTGAATGATGCATAGTGTCTGCCTGTCTTCAAATAAAAAAAATTTTTTAAAAAAAAGGTATGAACAACGGCTGGCAGGCAGACTGGTCAGCAGTGATCCACTCCCTGGCAGCCATGATGAGAGCACCACAGGCTAAATTCAGCCCTGGTGGAGGTGGGTATTTCTCCATTTCCTTTCATGGCATTGCACCTACGTTACACCAGGTATGAAGTTTGGCTTTCTCTATTTAATAAAATATGGCAACTGCCTTTTACTTACTCCCAGCATTTTACAAGTGGTACACTAGTTGGGACAACAGCTTGTTAGGGCAGCTGGAATTTCATTGTACTCCATAGGCAGATAGTGGGGAGCAGTCAGGGAAGAGGAAGAGACAGAGGGAGCAATGTGTGTTGTGTACTTAAATAGCTGGGCTGTCGGAGGAAAAAAAAAAACCCAAATGCAGCAGCAAAAACCAACCAATGCCTAGGAGCCGGGGAGAGGGATTTATACACACTTTACATTTTCTAATTTCCCTCTGGATAAGAATCGTACAGTTTATCTAGCCTTTTAGGCTGTGAGGAAGGGGAGGAATATGGGTTTTTCAACACACTACCATTGCACGTGCCTGCATTACAAAACCTGTCTTTTTTTCCCCCCCAAGCACAAACGGTAGATAAAATTTTAAAAATTAGGCTGGCGTTGAGTATTGTGACACACGGGGTACTAAACATTTGGGTATTTGGTGAATTTCTCAAATAGATTAGAAGTTAGCATGAGGCAAATGAAAATAACCTTCCCCTCCCCCCCACTACTAAATAAAGAGCAGAAGGGAGAATGGATGGGGGGCAGTCTTAGAGGTTTCTCCTCCCCTTTTGTTGTCCCCCTCCCCTTTCCCGAGATTGATATTGCTCTGCTTTTTGATCTCTGCACTTCTTTGTTTTGGCTTCACAGGTATCAAGGGAAAATGGCTAGCAGTGAGTTCTGTAGCTTTTCCTGCTCTACAGCCCCTCTGGCTTAGCCAGCTGGATCACACTGAATTAGTCAAGTACTTCATTATCTCCCTTCTCTGCACATTTAGCTCCAGGTAATAAAATGCCCAAACAAGAGAGCCAATGCCTTCTGCTGCACTGTCTGTGAAGTTTTGTTGTTTTGGCCAATTCTGCATATCAGCATCGTGCTATGGGAGGGCATCACTTTTCATCCCTTGCCTGCAGTGCTTCCCAATCTCCATTTAGTCACAGCAGTTAGCTAACCATGTAGCTGTTGATAACATAGCACAGAGTTTTGGAGCCCCTCAGCCTTCAGGAGGTCTGGGATTTCTCTTCCCAGTGTGGGCCTACAGGAGGAGAGGCAGCTAGCTGGGAGAGCCAGACCAATTACATGGTGAGGATGGATGCAGAGCTACGGATGTGAGAATTGCTCTTATTAGCAGCCAGTGGGGTAGGAGTTTTGCACTAGGGCATTTTCTGCAGTGGTGAACTGCTAGCCAGATATCTAGGTCAGGTAGAGAAAGCCGTAGACCGAAATCCAGGCAGTTGCTTTGCGCACCCTTCTGTCACGAGGCGCTGTGCTGCGCAGAGGAAGAGACTTTATTATTATTGGTGGTGGTGGTTTTATTTTTTTTTCTCTCCTGACTCATTACGATACAACGGCAGCTTCTCTTTTTCATTTGTATTCTTCGGAACAAATGCTTAAAATCCATTTTAATGTATTTTTTTAAAATACATTTTTCTCCTCCCCCTGCTCCATGGGATTTTTTTTCCCCCCTAAGATGACCTTTAGTTAAAGCCATAAACTAGCTTGAGGCAATCTCTGGCAGCTCTGTCATGTGATGGGCAAAATGGGCCATATTTAAATCACATGGAAAAGAACAGAAAGAAAGAATCTAGTTCACCTCTTCAGTGTTTAACCTTATTCACAATGTCCAGTGCTGAAAATCTCCTAAATGTTCTCTATTTGAGGGAAGGCATGAGAAAAATACATGCTGGAAAAAAGTCTACCTTGCATAGAAATCTAAGTTTCAGGAAATCAGTTTTCCCTGTGTGAATAAAAACAAAGGAACTGAAAAATAAGAGAAGATATGCAATTTTTTTTGGCAGTCACCTTTCCCCCATCCTTGTTCCACCAAGTTCTCCAAATTTCTTGCCTGGGACATTCAGCCCACAGGAAAGTGGGTAGGGAAGAAACATATGAACCAAATTCCATGCTACAACACACAGTGTTAAAGAAATTCAAATTCAGAGCACTATAAAAGCAGGGAAAAAAGCTATATATGCATATTATAAATTTGATTCACAGCCTGCTGAAGTAAACAGCTGACTCCTATTGATTTCAGTGATCTGTGGATCAGTCCTTAGCGACAAAGAGAAGGATCTCATGACAAAGGTCCAGACTGCAGCATTTAGATAAAAATATTAACAGCAAAATACTGCTAAATTAATCCAACTTCTTTTGATTATTGATGTCCTACTGTTTTCTGCCTGAAACAACATACACGATGCATCAGTCATTTATAAATTATTCATTCACAGTTATTTTGGCAGCAGCTTCTTTCCATTTATCAACTGATAAACGTACAGGAGATAAGGGTAATTTTATAGCCCCTTGACATTTACCTTTGACACAATTTCCATATTTAATAAGGTAAAATACAAATGACATTTTGAGGATTCCAAAGTCCATATTATAAAGCTTCACTTTAACTTCTGTATCCACGTCACTTGAGATGAGTGAACGAAACACATACAAACCTCACATGCACACAAGTCCCTCCGAGCTGGCTTCTCAAGTGTGATTTCAGCAGCCCTGAAATGTGCTTGTTGTGCCACCAAATTGCAGAGCCTCTTCACGGCTGCAGTGGGAAAGATTATGGTTGACTTCAGAGGCTTGGATACTGTCCAAAGAGCCACAGCTCTGGGGACTGTTGAAACCATGAGACATAGTCAGGTCAAGAATTTACTGTTGCCTGGCCTTGTTTCTAAAGATCTCATCCATATTCCCACACACAAAGCTCTCGGCCGTCTCAGATCTTTGCCCAATATGACTAAAACAGTAATTCCATACGCTCAGTGAAATTATCTCTTACGAACCCTGAGGTTAAAGATGGGGAAAATCAAGTTGCAGATATTCAAAAACTACATCTATCTCACTGTCCATATTCATCTAGACCTTTGTTAGGTCTGCAACCCACTGGGCTGTGGTACCACAGCACATGACACGCGGTTGCCACACACCGCCAGAAGTGTGAGCCACTCCAAGCAAACAAAAAGCAAGTGGAATTACTTCCATCCTAGAAAAGAATGACAGAGCCTTTGAACAGCATCTGTCCTATTTTTCATTCTAGCCTTTGAGATAATTAAAGACAGACTTAATTTATTTTTTTTAAAGAGGAAAATAAAAAAATAACCCACACTATTTAAAATAGCAGAGCAGGAATAAATTATAACAGTACCATTAATCCCAAGATCTACAGAGACTACCAAAATCCTCCACACATGATAAAGTACCAAGAGACCACTGTGAAATTTGTATGCCACTTCTACAAGTCCTATAAGTATTGCACATTATGCATCTAGAAGTAATTACAGCACAGCCAATTAACTGTTGACTTGCTCTTGCCCTGTAATTCTAGACAGTATTCTTTGTGGAGTTGTTCTTTCAGGAGTAATATTATACAAGAGACATTAGCCGCCGGTTCATACCTGCACGTACTTCAATAAAACCCGCTGCTGTTCATGTGCAAGACACTGAGCTCTGCACAATACCTAAAGGACACAAGACGGAGAAACTTCACTGAGAGATTAAATTGGCCGGGACAGATTTCAGAAACAAAAAGACATTTTTAACTGGTGGGACCACAGCATAGATCACCAACAGCATCCACAAGTGCCATCAAGGGACAGTTATTAAGAGATCACATACACCCCAGGCCAATTCCCCCCAATAAGGTGCTTTTTCTCCACACTGTCCTTGAAAAGCCAAGCTAAAGAGTCTCATGTTACTTGATGGATGTTGGAATATGAAAGGTCAATTAGAAGCTGAGTTATGGTATAATTTTTTTTTATAAGTGCCAACAGATTAGTGTATTGTGCACTTAGGAAAACAATTCAACAACATCACGCCACTCTCAGAAACACATACAGCTTTCACACTAATGGCTAAGGTGGAAGAAACAGGAGCAAAGGTGGTGAGATGTGCTTTCTGTCATCAAGCCACTATACATATAATTCAGGTGTTATTACTACTATTTATTCCGAAGAAAAACTAACATAAAGCAGAACTCTAGAGATTTGGGTGAAGTGTTAAGGGTTAGTCAAACTCAAATTCTTACGTAAAACTTTACATTTGGGGAGATATCTTGCCACAGTTTTTGTGCTAGTGAAAGCTTCTGGACTGTCAACTCTGGAGGCAAAGGCCTCCTGCCTCCTCGAGGAAAAGGGAAGTACAGAGAGAGCTGTGCACCTTTTCTGCAGCAGGGCAGTGAGAAACTCAGGTCTAGATACATAAATTACTGGGCAGGACTGGAAGCAGTAACCTAGGGCTGGAAGATATCACCTGGGTCATCCGAGATGTAAAGGTTAGAAGAACCCCCTATAAAACCACAATTTTCCATGCACACCGCACACTATGCAACACCCACAACACTCCTCCCTCCCTGTACCCCATAATAAACTTCAGAGATCAACTACAAAAGACCAGGTGCCTCAGAACAAAATTATCTTTCCCTAAAGTCCTTTTCAAGACTCTGTCCAGAGAGAGATGATTTTCAGTCTTAGTACACTATAGTTCATGCTTCCATATTTGTTGGTTTCTTAAGTAAGACTTAAGTTTTATTCCAAATATATGGCAAGCCCCAGGGCTCAATTCAGATAAGTGTGCTTCTGTTCCAGTGCCAAAAAAAACATCCTTTTTTTTTTTTTCTTGCAGCCATCATAAACCAGTCACCCTAGAAAAACCAGCTCTTTGTTCTTGGGGAAACAACTATTGTCAGAATATTTTACATGTAAATGAAACATGGGAGCTCATCTTCCTCTTTTATTTGTCATTGCAAGCTTTCCCCATTTACCATTCTGCTCCAATTTTCCCATTTAGCAGTGTATGGAATCTGCAATAGTGCATATTGTAATATGCAAATTGTATATAGCATTTTGGTGTCAGACACACTGAAATTAAATCAAATGGAAGAAAAAAAAAAGAAAGAGTGTAATAAAGGTACCTTTATGGCCTCAAGCTGTAGATAAATTGTGGTCTGTGGTAGTTAAACAACAGCTGTTCAGATTTAAAACAAAATTATGATAAGGATCCCCAGAAGATAACACCTCTTGAGGTAACAGCATTTACCTAAATGCATCTGTTAGCAGCAAACACCGTGACTTAAGACTGTTTATGTGATAGTTTATTCCCATTTGTTTTCCTTCTCCTTCCCCCACTCGCGTTGTTTAGCGAGAACGAACCCTTCCACAGCAATACCAACCTCGGGGGTCTCCAAGCACTTCTCCACCTGCCTCGGAAGGACAGACAGCCTCTCCCAGCTGCCCACAGGTGGAAGCAGGCTGTGAGCCCTTCATGCTGGTAAGTGCAAGGATTATAGAACAGCAAGAAAGCAAATTGCTACAGTTAAAGAAAGAAAACAGCAGGACTAACACGTTTTAGATGGGGTACGTACACCGAGACTCAGCAATCTTTATACTCTTTGTGAACAGCAGTTCTTTAAGAGCTTTACACCCAATAAAATTTAAACTTTTATATATTTTTTTTTCTTCGTTTATTGCACCAGGGGTTTTTATTGCAGACATGTAGCAAGCCACCCATATGGAATTTCAGCAAGTGGCAACCACGCTCAGCCTGAGGGCCTCAGATCTGCCCAAACCGAGCGTCAGGTCAGCAGCTTCAGGACAGAAATTTTTGCACTGGTTCATTTTGTTCCTTACACCCCTTCCCACTCCCTCTTGGCTATATTGCATTGTCTATCATGTTAAATAAATTCAAGAAAAAAAAAGAAAAGTCTGGGGGAATCCCAACAAGAAAGAAACAGCAAAGGATTTTAGCTTCAGTCCCATGGTGGAAAAATAGCTGCTGGAGAGGATGGGGAGATTCGAATACCCAACTTTCTCTCTTCTCCCATCCCTTCCGACAAAGGATGCAGGCAGCAGCATGGGGCATGCTGGCAGTGACAGCCCTCCATCCCAGCCACAGCCCACAGAAACACCTACACACCCCTCCATCTCCTCAGCAAGCACGAGTTTAGCAACAGCAATTCATCATCGGGAGAAACATTAATATTTTACCTTAGTTACCAAGTGCACCCGTTCAAACTTTTATCTAAAACATTCTTTATCATCTTTTCATTAAGTTCTCAAGAGCTAATGGTTTCTGAGTTCCCGGGGTAAGGATGATGTTCTGAATAATGAAAGCTCATTATTTCTCCACAGAATGCTTGTTAATTCAAATGATGATATTAAAACTATAGTAGCCTTTAGCGCTGGGGTGATTTCTAGCATACTTTATCATGTATCAATATATACTCTGTTTGTCAAAACTGCCCAGGGCTGGGGCTGACATTCTCTCTGGAGGAGTCTAGTGCTTCAAGAGGCACTGAATACACCAAGGTGACAACTTGCAGAGTTTGCGCCTCTAGGAAATGGAAAGATGAAACTTGAAGTGCCATTGTCCCCCTTGATTTCCTTATTAGTATTCATAAAGAGACAGTATCCTCCTCTTTTTCTAATCCTCACAGGCCTTTCTTTTGAATGAAATAAAAGGCGCACACACACACAAAAAAAAATACACATGCGCAAATTTTACATATAAAACATACCCCTTTGTTGCAATTTAAGCAATCCAAAATGTGTACCTGGAGTTACAGGTAGGCATGCTTATTGCTTAGCTGCAATCAATTATTAAAAAAAAAAAAGTACACATTAAAGACAAGGCAAAGACACTTTTCGCACCCTATTGTTTTTTGCATCTACCTTTTTCCCCTCACTCCTCTCCATACAGCCAGACCATATTACCCAGCAGCTTAGCTAGAAGCTCCCTGACATTACTGCCCACTTCTCAGCTTTAATCACAAAACTACCACAAACATTGCCAAGGCATCATTCTCTCACCATCATGCCCCCTCCAAGAAAGAAAGAAAAAAAAACAGGGAGGTAAAAAAAAAAAAAATCAAGAAAAAAACTCCATCCATATGGAATTCTGTAGTGAGTGCTAAAATTAGAACTGCAATGAAAAGGCCAACTAAAGTGGTCAAGAAGCATGTTTCTTCAAACAACATTACATTTCCTGCACAAGGACTCCTTCTCCCACCTCCTACAGCCTGCATAAATATGCACGCCCTTATCTGACTGCAAATTGTATCATCACCTCCCATCAGGTGTTTTGCAACAGCGAGCTCCACCATGGAGGGGGAAGGTAGATGCTCAGAGACTCCAAACTGGTCTCCAATCCCTCATCGGCATCACTCGTTCCCCTTAATGCTCAACGAGGTAAAAATTGAGGGTTTGTAATTGAGCAAGCCCCTCCTGCTTGCACCCCAATCCCTCAGCCCTTTCTCCTGCAGTCTCCCAGAAGGAAATGTAATTCTGAGCATCACAGCAGCCCTGCCGGCTGCTGGGAGCAGCCAGGTCAGCATTCACGTGTGCTACAACACACATCTCCGCACCGTCCTCACGTAATTATCTCTCTCGTGAAAGATTTGCTGGACTTCTGCCCACAGGCAAAAATAATAAGAATATGGTAAACTTTTTCCAGCTTCCCCTACTAGCCTATCCTTAGAGTAGGAATTAAATATTAATGTGCTTTAAAACACCTAACCAGCTGATATTTTTCAGTTTTGCACAGAGGCAAGATCGAATTGCAAGTTTATTTATGCTGCCTCCCATCCTTAAGCAGAAAATACATGTGAAAAATGCTTTTTCAGCCCTGTTACACAGGCTTACAGGAAGAGAAGGACAACCGCGTGATTTCAGCATCCCTGGTCACCTGGGGGCATGCTGTCATCTCGAACACATCCCAGCAGTGTTGTCTCCTCTGGAGAGCCCCAAGGCTGGCACAATGCTCAGCCCATGGACACTGCTCCTGCCTTCCAGAGGTGGCTCTCCAGGAGCCCCACACCAAGCTATGGGTCTGCTGTTAACACAGATTTTTTCACCGTGCTTAAGGCCCCAGTTATGCCAGAGTTCAAACCACGTTAACAAGAGAAGGCGCCGAAGCAGATGTTGCTGCAAAGGTCCTAACGCAAGTCCCTCAGCCACGACAGGGAGGTTTGCTGACAATGCCAGGATAGTGCTCCTGGAGGAATCATGCTGTGGAAGTGACTGTGGCAGGGGCATGGGCAACGGCACACAGGGACAGGACAACACAGCTGCACAAGTGCAGTTGGTGCCACACACGAGCAGCGCTGAACCCAGCAGAGCCACATCGCCCTAGGGGAATAGGGGAAGACCCTGGAAGCCCTGACCTCTCCTGAAACAAACATTCATAAGGTAAAACCTTGCATCAAGGCTGATTGTGGTGCTGAGGTCCGGGTATTTTCAAAACACACCACTCGGACCATGCTGTTATCCCCTCCTACAGCCCGTGTGTGCACTTGTGACTGAAACCAGAAGCACAGCCTGGGGGCTCCAGGGGTGGACTGCACACTGTTGCAAAATGTGCTTATCTGAAGAAAATGAATTGTGGTAGAAAAATAATTGTGTTTCATGCCTTCTGATGGTTTTAAAGAACCCATCAGTACAGGGCAGTATTTGTTTCATCACTTTAGGGCAGAAACAAACAGATTTTTCAGTGCAAGTGTTTGTATGGCCAAAAAAAAAAGAAAAAAAAAAAAAAAGCTTGGTTCTTTCATTGATTTTACTCTATTTTAATGACATCCTTACCACGCAAAGTCCAATTGACTGGTAGAAATATGTCTGATGAGAACGGAGGTAGCGAGAGGGAATAAACCCACATATGCCTCTCAAGCTGTTCCTGCTGTACCTTTCAGTTGGATCTACAGAGCCACACAAAAGTTGTGAAACATGCAGGCTAAACCATTAGTTATTTAGTTCTGTGATAAAGGATAAAAACCTGCAGGCACACATTTGTGCAATTGTATGTGCGTGAGCAGGGTGCTCTACACTTTTCACACACAAACATTCACAGAACATCCCTGTCAGACAAATTTTTTTTGTTGGTTTTTTTTTTGTTGCTTTTTTAGCAAATATCAATGAAACAGTCATTTTCTCTGCAGGACTAGGAAATACATCTTTCTGTCTTGCACAAAGATTTAGACCATTTCATGAGAATTTTAGAATTAAGGATATTGACATGCTCAGATCTCCTAGCCAAAAGATAGTGAATTTAAGTGGAACACAACATTCCAGCTTTTGTCCTGAATGTGGACTGCTTTCACTAGCTCCAGACACAGCTCCATTTCTTATAAAAAAACAAACAAACAAACCCAAAAAAAACACAAAAAAACAAACCTACCACAAAGTCTTCAGACATTTATAACAATCCTAAAAAAAA